>VDFB02391821.1:0-18747 GCA_007258455.2 Sequoia sempervirens | reverse complement strand
GAACTTTTCTCTAAAAAAACTAAAATAATACAATAAGACTTAAGAAATTACTGGGGTTTGAGTAGAGAGCCAGCAGGGCTCTTCACAGTGGTATCAGAGCACTGATCCTGCTAGCCTGCGGGGTTAGCAGTCTTTATGCGGCCTCACCAGAATAGGTTTGACAGGTACTACTCACGCAGGGGTCCTGGTTTGCAGAGAAGTACTTTTGAACCTTTTTTAGCTTTTCCGTTTGACGAACAGGAAGTGGAATTAGAATTTGATAACATGGCTGACAGGGAAGCTGAAGGTTCTCGTAGGAATCATTTAGATGAAGAGGACAGAGAAGCTAAAGACGTGCTCAGAGGCATGGTTGCAGGCCAAGAACAGGTGGCGAATATTCTATAGCAACTCAACACAAATGTTCAAAATTTGACAATTAATAGAGCTCAGAATCTGGATCGAGATCATGAAGGCAGTGTTCACAGAGAACCTCAGAGAATCATAGCTCCAGCACGCACCTTTGAGAGAGCTACATGTCCTACTTTTACCAGAAATGATGCTGAGGAAGAGGATGAAGTTGAACAGGGTGGTGAGATAAATTTTGCAGATAACATCATGGTTATGCATGATGAATGGGATGCATTGCCACCGCGAGTTAAGGAGCACCTTAACTTCGATAGATTCATGAGCCAGAAGAGAGAACACACCAGAAGCAGGAATGACAGGAGGCCTAGACACAAGCAGAATGATCTTAGACGGGCTACCAATAAGCTTACCTTGGCGAACTTTGATGGCAGTGGTAGAGTTACAGCACGTGCCTGGGTCAGTAAGCTTGACACATTCTTGACACTACGTCCCATGCCTGAGGAGGATGCCATTTGATTTGCAGCACTTCACCTTGATGGTGTGGCACATGACTGGTGGATTCATGGCATGGCTACTCTTCACCATGACAGGATTACCTCGTACCAGGAGTTTACTGATAGACTGGTAGAGAGATTTGATAGACGTGATCCAGAACTATTCTTCAGAGATTTGGCACAACTGAAACAGTTGGGTAGCTTGGAATCATACATTGGAGAGTTCCAAAGACTATCCGTGATGGTGACAGGAATCTCAGAGAGGAGGTTGATCATATTGTTCATTGAGGGTCTTTTCGAGCCCATGAAAGTTTGGATAAAAGCATTTGATCCACCTACTTTACAAGAGGCCATGAGGAAAGCTCGCAGTATGGAGCTAACTACACCTCGAAACCCATTTGGCTCGAAACCAACTACCTCCTACACAGAGAACAAATCAGATCCGAAGAAGGCTGATAATGCAAATCAAAAAAAGAAATTTGCAGCCCCTTTAAATCGAGAAACAATGAACGATTTACATAAAAGGAAACTTTGTTTTTACTGCAAGGGTCCGTATGACTTTAATCATAACTGCCCCCTCAAACCTAAAGGGCAAAACAGGCACATGGAGTGGTTTTATGAGGGAGAAGCGTTGACTGATTTTTCTGATCAGCAAGCTCCAATCTATGATACAGATGGAGAAGAGTCAGAAAATGAGGCAGAACTTGTAGTAGAAACAGAATTACAGGAGGCTCATATGTCCAGCATGCAGAGAGAGGGATCTTTCAAACTCCGTGGGATCCTAGCTAGTCAAAGGGTCATATCTCTTCTAGATACAGGCGCAACCCACAACTTCATCGATTCACGGTTAGTGGAGAAACGGGGAATTCAAACTCAACAGTTTGAAGGCATACGTGTGAAGGTTGCAGATGGATACACTCTCAACTGTGAGAGGATGATACCTGACTTGCCTTTGAAACTCAACAATTTCGAGTTTAAGGCAGATTTTTATGTTGTGAACATGGGAGGAACGGATATAGTTCTTGGCATGAAGTGGCTTCATGCGATAGGAGAGTTCACACTTAATTTGCGTGACATGGAGATGAAATTCAGCATAGATGGCACAAATCATATTCTAAAAGCCATCAAGGACGGCAACCTTAGAGAAATTTCACTCCGGAGAATGGAACGTTTGATTCGCCACGATATGGTAGAGTGGGCTGCTGAGTGCAAGCTAATGCCTTCACAGTTGGAGCAGCAAGCTTCTTCTTACCATCCAGATGTGCAGGAACTTCGAATCAAACATGCTAAGGTTTTCAGTGCTATTCCACCAGGTAGACCTCCTGACAGAGGTATTGAGCATACTATAGAGCTGGATGAGGGCACAAAATCGATCATGATTACTCCTTACTGGCACCCCAAGCGTTTAAAAGATGAGATTGAGAAAACTATTAAGGAGCTTTTAGCTATGGGGCACATTAGGCCGAGTAAGTCACCCTTTGCTTCATCGATTGTTTTGGTGAAGAAAAAGGATGGTACACTTAGGATGTGTATTGACTACAGGATGCTCAACAGGAAGACAATAAAGAACAGGTATCCTATCCCACGAATAGATGAGTTGATAGACGAGCTTCATGGAGCTTGCTACTTCTCAAAGATTGACTTGAGGACAGGTTATCATTAGATTAGAGTTCGAGAGGAGGACATAGAGAAAACTGTGTTCAGATGTCACTGTGGACACTATGATTTCTTGGTTATGCCATTCGGTCTAACCAATGCTCCAGCCACATTTCAGTCTACTATGAACAGGGTTTTCCATCCTCACTTGAGGAAATTTGTATTGGTGTTCTTCGATGACATCCTGGTTTACAGCAAATCATGGGAGGAACACATGGTTCACCTGGATGAGGTATTGAGTATACTTGATAGGGAGTCCTTGTACCTACTAAGAATCCAAGTGTACAGGGTAATATGGAGCTTTTTATCCGGGGACATATCATCACGGTGTGAGTCAACATGGATCCAGAGAAAGTCCGAGCCATCATCGATTGGCCTACACCTGAGACATTGACACAGCTCAGGGGGTTTGTAGGATTATGTGCCTTCTATCGTCGGTTCGTTAGTGGATTCTCGCAGCATGCTGCGCCACTAACTGATTTGACTAAGAAGGGTGCTTTTGTGTGGACACCACTAGCACAGGTGTGCTTTGAGAAGTTCAAACTTCTCATGACCACATGTCCAGTTTTGGATCTACTAGACTTCACCAAACCTTTTGAGTTACATTGCGATGCCAGTGGTGAGGGTATTGGTGCAGTTATCATGCAGGATCGACACCCTATAGCTTTCGAGAGCAGGAAGCTAAGAGGTCCTGAACGGAGCTGGCCTATGATAAGGTCGCCGGCCATCGCATGCCATGGCCAAATTCAAAGTACTTGATTGGTGGTAAATTCACCGTTAAAACCCATCATAATAGTCCTAAACATTTTCTCTTGGGCAAAATGCAGATCGAATGAAAGGCAAATGTAAATGGTAGTAGCAGAGTATGCTAAGAACCCATGGGCTTCTAGCATAGTAGATGGGACAGTACAGGATGACAGGTATTCACTTGTAGATGATCTTATCATTTACAAAGGGAGGATTTTACTAGTCCCAGGTTCTGAGATGAGGGACAAAATATTGAGGTCATTCCATGATTCACCCATGGCAGGACATCCCGGTTACTTTAAGACCTACAAGCAAGTACGGGAGAGATTCTCTTGAAAGGGTCTCAAGTCTTTTGTTCTCCAGTATGTCAGGGAATGTCTTGTTTGTCAACAGAACAAGCAAGAGCATACATACCCTGCAGGTTTACTCCAGCCGCTTCCTATTCCTGAGAGGAAGTGGGAATGTTTGTCCATGGACTTCATTACGGGCTTGCCGAAAGCTCAAGGGAAGGACAGCATTTTCGTGGTGGTAGATCGATTGACAAAGTATGCACATTTCTTCTCAATCACTACTACACACACAACTACCCAGGTGGCAGATTTGTTCTTCCGAGAGGTATTCAGGCTACACGGATTGCCTCGGAGTATAGTCAATGACAGGGACAGCAGGTTTATGAGTAACTTCTGGCAGGAGTTATTCAAACTTTGCGGGACAGAGCTCACTTCGAGTACCAGCTACCACCCCCAAACAGATGGGCAGACTGAGATAGTCAACAAATGGGTGGAAGGGTACTTGCGGAATTACAGTTTAGGGCAGCAGAAGGCATGGGTGAGGTGGTTATACCTTTGTGAGTATTGCTACAATACCACTCATCACATGAGCATTCAGATGACACCTTACTGAGCATTATATGGATATGATGCTCCGAGCTTTCTAGACTTATTGCTGAGTGACAGTAGAGTACCCAGTGCAGGTGATTTATTACAGGAGAACCAGGATATTATGAGAGCACTCAGAGAGAATATACAAAAAGCTCAAAATCAGCAGAAACAATATGCTGATCAGAGGCGAGTGGAGCGATCTTTCGAGGTCGATGATTTGGTGTATTTGATGCTTCAACCTTATAGGCAGTCCTCCCTTCGTAAGAAGGGCGTCGAGAAACTTAAGCCGCAATACTATGGACCCTTCAGAGTTGTCGGACGTGTCAGTGAAGTGGCTTGTGAGTTGGATCTTCCGGTGGACAGTAAGGTTCACAATGTGTTCCATGTATCGCGCCTCAAAAAGGCGTTGGGACAATAGGTGACTCCTTCTATTGATTTACCACCCCTGGATGATGAGGGGAAATTGATTTTGATACCTGAGGCCATTCTGGATTCCAGAGAGCGTCATCTTCGGAGGCGGGTTATTAGGGAATACTTGGTAAAGTGGAAAGATCTACCGGCAGAGGATGCTACGTGGGAGAGTGACAGTATTCTTCAGCATCCGGCTTTGAGTTTGCTTGTGGACAAGCAAATTCGGGGAGGGATGGGATCGCGGGATGTCCCCGCTTCTAGTCGGGCTTCGAACAATGTGTTAGCTCCTTATTGACCCTTGTGGCTAGTCGGATTGGTTAGAGGGTCAAGGTACTTTCCGAGTTTGATCGTTTGTTTTCGTGAGCCCATGGATCGGTTCACAGCCAGGGCAAGTAGTGCAGAGTCGCATACCGGACGCAGCATTGTGATTATATGGTGTTTTGAGGAGTTTTAAGTGATTTAAATATTAATTGACTTATTTAATTAAAGTCAAATTGACTTTATACTTTTTAAATCACTTAAATATTCTCTAAAAGTGATTTAATATTTTAATCACTTAAATTGATAAAGTGCGCCCAAGTATTTAAGTCAAATACTATTGAATGACTTAAATATATTTTAAAAGATTTAAAATTTAAAGAGGGGCGTATCTTTCTTGGAATTCGTGCCTTTTGCATATAAGGGCATTTTTGGCAATGAGAAACTCACCTTTTGATAATTTTGACTTTGCCTTGTGTTTCTTCCTGTGCAATCTCCTGTGATCAGGGTTTGAACGATCTTCCATTGAAGAACGATACCTCTTCAGTGTTGAGCACTCTTGAGATTGTGAGAGACCAATCAACTCAGTGCAGTTGAGAGCTTCATTCAGAGGTTCTACATGATTCAAACAGAGTATTATATAAAGATTTACTGTTGATTGCAATAAGAAAGGGGTTTCTTCCTTGTGGCGCCTTCTTCTTCAGATCAGTGGCATCCAGCAGGGTTAATACTCATTCTTCTTCTTGGCCGTACGACTTGCATTGGGAATTGTGCATTCTAGAGAGGCGTGTGAAGGGTTTGGTTGAAACGCCTTCCTTTTGGTTGCTTTTTGACTTCCATCCTTGGCGTCTAGTATTTTTAGAGACTTGTATCCAGTTTCGAGGCAGGAGAACCTAAATCTGGAGGCTAGGCGTCCTTTATTGTCAGTTTTCAGCATTCTTGGCTGGCGAGCTAGCTTACTGTTTTAAATAAAAAAACTAGAAACATTCTAGTATGTCTATCATTCATGATCTCATTGTTTCAATAAAATAACGTCTTCTGCATTTCCATTTTGTAGGAAATTGCTCTGTATTTCAGTTTATAAGCTTTTATATGTCGCACTCTCTCGGTTTATGAACTTTTCTAAAAAACTTTGCAAGATTTAAGAATTTACCGGGGTTTGAGATTGAGCTAGCAGGGTTCATCACAAAATGCATTTTTTGTTTGTGCAAAAATATTGCAGCAGGGTTTGAAGGAAAAAAAAAAAAAATTAGTAGGGATTGAAGGAGCAACTTGAAAAGAGGTTGAATCTAGGTCATCATTGGTAGTGAGACAACAATTTCTTCAAAGAGGTAAGTCATTCTATCATTTTTTTTTTTGCTATTTTTTTTCAAAGCTTAAAGTAAAAAATGTTTGATTTTTTATTTTTAATTTTAAAGTTGCATTATATCTCAAAAACCAACATGAGTAGCAGTGAAAATGACAATAGTGACAATGAAGTGGAAGAAACTGAAATAAACGTAAGAGTTTCATCCTCATTAGAGTGTGGAAGTGTTGGGGGTGGAGGTGTACAACCACCAAATCCATTTGAGTACCCTTCTATTGCCTTGAAACCTTATGCAAAGGGCCCTTTTAACCCAAGAAAAACCTCTTCTCCAACTTGTGACAATCCTAGATACCAAAAAGAAAAATTTAGTGGGGAGTAGGGTGTGGTTGTGTCACATTTGCAAGACAGATTTTAGAGGCAGCTACACAAAGGTATGGTCTCATTTCTTGGGTGTTACAAGTCATGGAGTTAAGGTTTTTAAAGACAAAATTGAGGATGAGAAGGTAGAGGCTCATATATTGCTCATGGAGACATAAGTGAGGTTTAAATGTGTGATAATGCCAATACATTCTTTAGGACAATCATCTATGCCTATGCCATTCATGGTTGGTAGTGGTAGTAGTGATATTGCTACAAGAGGAAAGAGGAAGACTAGTGGTAGTGAGAATCTAGGGGTAGTTGCAAGTATGTTTAATGTGCAGGCATGGGATGCAATAGAGTCTTCCATTGCCAATTTTTTTAATGCCCATGCCATCCCATTTCATGTGGCCTATTCTTCTTACTTTAAACAAATGATCAAAGATGTAGCCTCTATTGGTCCCTCATTTGTCTCCCTTGAAGATCATAAACTACAGACTATCCTTCTACACAAAGGATATTCTAAGGTTAATTTGCTAATGGAGGATATGAGGCAATCTTGGGTTAGGATCGGTTGTTCTATTGTGATGGATGGGTGGATTGATATTAGACATTGGCCACTCATCAATATCGGAGTCACATGCCCAACTAACTCTTATTTTTTAGAGTTGTGGATTGTTTAGGAAAGTGTAAGGATGAAAACTACCATTTTAGCATTTTCAGATAGGCCATAGAGGAGGTTGGGGCCTTAAATGTTGTATAGGTGGTCATTGATTCAGCATGCGTGTGCATATTGGCTCATATGATGGTGGAGGGTGCTTACAAGCATATCTTTTGGACCCCATGTGTTCATGCATTGAAAGTCAGGGAAAATAGATTGGGTGAAGCAAGTGGTGGTAGAAGCTAGAGATATTCATATGTTCATTTGCAACCACCACACCACACTTGCTTTTTTTAGGACATTTTCAAAGAAAGAATTCATCAAACCTATGGAGACAAGATATTCCAGTTACTTCATTTTGTTAGAGAGGATGCTTGAGGTGCATGAGCCTCTACAATTGATGATGGTGAATTTAGAGTGGAGTAGATGGCCTAATTCAATCTCTGCTAAAGGAAAAGCCATCGAACAAATGATCCTTGATGTGTCATGTCCCCGAAATCGTGACATTAAGATAACAAAGTGCATATTAAGAATATTAAACATCCGTTATAATTATAATTATCGAAGACAATATTATAATTATAATATTATAGATATTAAAATATAACTATTAAACATTTAATAGATATTGATAATAATATATAAAATTAATATAAACTCAAAAATAAAATAATATAATAATTAATAGAACATAAAAAATAGATAAATAAATAAATAAATATATTAAACGATTATTATAAATTACATGTCTCAAAGGGCCATTATCAAAGGACATTGCTTTTTGTCAAGGCAGGATGTGGTGGTTCAATCTTGACAACTCGGGTATAAGACAAGCTCCACTAGGTGTTATGGAAGAGATATACAGGTATTTTATATCTTGAAGGCAGAGTCAACAGAGTCATCATCGAAGCCGAAAGAAGTGTTAAGTTATTCTTCGTGGCATTTAGAAGTACACATACTCCCATCGCATATTGCTATCCGCCACAAACATTTGGTAATCCATCGTCCATATCATCGGGTCTCTATGGAGCATCGGATCATATAGAAGAATTCAAAGTGGGAGATTCAAGCTATGAATTCTACGGAGCAGAGTCGAGATGCAAGCACTAAATAATATATATCAATCAATATAAAAGTGCAAAGAATTGAATAACAAAATATAGGGCGAATATTGGGGAAATTGGTTAGATGCAGATGATAGATATTTTATCCAGGAGTAATCGATGGCAACATCCTGCGTCGGGGGTCTTCTAAGCACTCAATTGAAGGAACTGAATTCTCCATGTTATCGAGCAATCTGAAGATCGTAGCTTTGAGAAACTCTTGAGCATCCTTCCTACATATATATTACAATCTTTAGGTGAATGGAGCATACGTCTCTATGAGGAATGGCCCGATTCATAAGGACCGATGAGATGTAATATTATGTAAAGGACCATATTTTCTCTCCAGGGCGACCATTTCAGTAAAGGAATCGAAGGTTTTGTGAGTTCGTAGCTTGTGTAGCGCTGCTTAATCCAACCAATGATAATATTGCTTGAGGCATCCTACATTGGCACATAAAGTGGGTAAGATTCATTTCAATGGTAGCTTCATGATCAGGAGTCTTCAAGTTTGCAACCAAAAGCATTAATAATTAGTTAGTGGTGTGAGTTGAGATCAATCAAGTCATAACAAGAAGTCATCAGGAAAGGCTACGTTGGAGGGTCATGACTTTCCTTTCCCCATCGTGGATATAAGAAAGGAATATATTCAAGGGAAGGAGGATAAAATAATGACTATCACAGATATATATACCTTAGACGTTAGATCAATAACTCTTAGAGAACTTCCAACCAACCAACAGCATCGCACCAAGCAGAGACGCCTAGCCTATGGTTAAAGAAGGATCAAAGAAAGCAAATAATATGCACAGGGACTTCTACCCAATTGTTTGCGTATGAAATTAGATAAGTAAAATCTGGACTACGAGTTGGGAAGAGTATCCCATATTTAGATAATAGTATAACAGTAGGCTGCCTTCATATTAGAACCTCTATCAGCAAACAACTCATCATATCTTTTCCCTATTATATGCAAGTATGAAATAAGCTGGATTGATATGAATTCATTAAGTTGGTGTTAGCAATTATCCAAACTGGGACGTACAGCAGAATTATACATCCGTTTACATCCATCTTAAATACATGAGTTTCATTAGCACATTTGACATCTAAAGATTAAAGGCAGATTTAGGATTATCCAGAAAGGGGTCATTACATGATGTTTGGTGGTCCATTGTAAGGTAAGATTGTTGATTTTATTAAATATTAATTATTAAATTTCTTAGTTTCATATTAAATTTCTGATTTTAATATTTTAATTTTATGTTCAATGTTTCAACTTTTGAAGTTTCTAACTTGTCAATTTATTCTTTTGAAATTTTTGTTTGCATTTTGCAGATATGTTTTCTCTTTCATCTCACTTGTTTTAGATGTCATTAGATATGTTGATACAAATTCTCCTAGTCTTGGAAAGATATATGAGACATTTGAACAACATGCTTCAAAAGATAAAGCAATTTTTTTTGGCTAAGGATCCTACTTTGGGATTATATGAGCAATATATTAAGCCCATTGTGATGCGGAGGTGGAACATATTGAACACCCCACATTATATGGCAATCTTTGCTCTAAATCTCAAATGGTATGCACCAAATCTTGGAAGGCTGCCTCCTTGTGATGATAGAGAGGTGAAAGAAGGGCTAATGAAGGCCTTTTGAAGGATGTATTCAATTGAGGAGTCTACACTACTTCGCACGCAATGGCTTGCCTTAACAAATATTTGTGCTCAAACATTCAATAAACCAAAGGGAAAGATACATAGATGTCATTAGATATGTTGATATGAATTCTCCTAGTCTTGGAAAGATATATGAGACATTTGAACAACATGCTTCAAAAGATAAAGCAATTTTTTTGGCTAAGGATCTGTTGATGTGATTTTTGTGACCGCACCAATTAGTAGAACAAAGTAATCCAAAGGCTACTCCATTCTCTCTTGATCAAAGAATTCCGTGCGCTAAGATTGCAAGAAAGATCGCACGTTCAACTCCAAGGTTCCGAAATGCTATGGAACACCCTCAGTAGGTTCGTTGTGATATGCTGTTTTTACAAGGGGACTTACACAATTGTTCAAAAGGTTTGCAGTTGACAACCGGTTAATGATTGGAAGGGAATTTTGTGCGAATGATTTGGTGTTGAAGTTTGAATTTTCCTAAAACTAACTAGAAATGTGCGGAATGTAAATGAGTATAGGGATAAGAAGGTTCTAAATTCTACTTTGAGACGGGATCTGGGATTAATCTCAACAGACTTCAACCAAACTCTGCTCCGCCTCGCGTGGGACAGCTTACACAAAGTTGGTGCAATCTTCAAGGGAATGGCAAGAGGTTTTCAAGTTGCAATTTGGCATCAAGACACCATCAAGACAATGCATATCGAGACATAAGTCACAACTGAAGTTAAGCTCATAAAATTTTCTAGTTGACCACACAAGGAAAACTTGCCGTCAGCAAGCTGCTAGTGGTATGGATTAAAACGAAGTTTCCTTGATTAACACCACAAGTCCACAACTAACATCTACTTGCATGAAATAAAAATTACACTACTTTAAACTACTTGAAGTTGAAGGGTGAAGAAACCTCACTAACTACTCATAACAAAAGACAAATTCACCATCAATGAAACTCTTCTATTATGATAGTCTTCGTAACAATTCCTTATGAAATTCTCAAAGGGAGAACTTTCCTCCTTCAAACTATGCTATGCTAAGCTACACAACTATACTATCAATCTCTCTACTCTAGTCTCTAGTCTGATCCAATTTCTACTTCTAATCCTAATGAATTACAAATGAGGGGGGATGCCCCTTTTATAGATAGCCCAGTCCTATGGACGGCTCAAATTACAATCAAATGAATGGCTTAGATTAAGCCACCTCAGCCCTAACCCTAAAAACTGCCAGAATGGGGAGTGGTACAATAAATGAATCACAAGATTCCCACTCCCTCCCAAAATAGTAAAGGCAATTAATGCCCACAATTAGTCCTCCAGAAGGTCATCATCTAGAAGTGCGTTTCCATTCTCCTTCTCCTTGGCTGCAAAATCAATGAACCTAGCAAGCACAGCCTCAACCTCCTGAACTGAGATCGGCGGAATATGATCAAGCTGAAACTCTAACACTGTGACCGCTTGTCCGTGCCATGTGCAAGACTTTCTCCAAGCAACTAGGGCATCCTGTGTATTTTGAATCAGGCTAGAGAAAGTCGAAATATTTTCAAAGTCATCTTGCACAAAAGTCTTCACCTCCGAAAAGAAAGGTGGCAGCCTACTCCTCAACCCATCAGTAGTCACCTCATCAGAATTCAGCCGTCTAGCAAAGATTGCCTCCAAGGTGTTCAGGACTCCATCAACAATGTTCATCATAGCCTTCCTGACTCTGGCTGAATTTGCCTGTGCTGCATCGAAGAATCCACGTCCTGTGACTACTGAAGAGTATCAGCTGGTAAAATCGTACCTATCACCCTCCTGAATAACTCCTCCATCAACCAACATCTGCAAAGGAGTATGCATTAATGCCTCCAGACGCTGAATAACCTTGCTCTGATAAACATGAGCATCACCCCAGGCCTGATCAACTGCCTCCATCCGTGCCATAATGCCGAAAGCTTGCTGATAAGCATGAGCCAGATCTTCCATGAACTTTTCTGTCTCGACACGAACACCTGCAACCCATTTATCTGCCTCCTGTGCCATTTTTCTCAAATCTTCCAAGCCACTAACTGATTCTCTAGATAACTCGGCTAGAAGCTCAAGTGCCGGAATCTCCTGTCCACAAGGATGAGACAAATGCTGCATGTAGCCAATCAAAGTCTTATGCTCTTTCTTCAATTTCTTATACTTGCCTTCAGTCCTGAGCAATCTATCCTTGAGCGCCTGATAGGAGTTATCACACTCAATAATCTGTGCTCCTGTGGGGCGACCTAACTCCATGGTTGTGATCATATAATTTTCTGGAACTGCCTCATCTCGATCACAATCAACCCTAGGCACAGCAACGCGAAGGGTATGAGAGCAATCCTCATCTTTTGAGATCTTCGAAAATTTCCTAGCTCTCTTCTTAGTTGGAGGCGCGCTAATCCTACTCAAAAACTCCTCCATCTCTACCGTTGGATCAACCTCTTCACTGGGGTTCCTTCTCATTCCATCTTTGAGCCAATCAGGTACTACTTGTTGTATAACAAACGGCTGCTCCTCTCTAGCTTCTTCCTCACGGACTTGTTCTACTTCAATTTCATTCTGGCGAGGCTCATTGGCCTCTAATGGCTGAGTATCTCCTGAAATTGCATCATCCTCTAGTGCCGCCTCAAGCTCATGCTGGAAGTGTGTGTCAGTAGCAGTTTCCTCGTCTTCCTCATGCTGATTATCTCTAGTGGGCGCATTAACACTTTGGCCAACTGATTCTCTTCGTGGTGGCTGATTTTCCTCATGTAATTCCTGCTCTTGATTCAATGCATTTCTCTGATCAGCAAAAAGTGAAACCTCCTGTATGCTTGGAGAGCGTGTCTCCAATGGCCTAGGTGACTCAACCACAACTCTCGGAGGCTTTGGCTATACTGGCTCCTTCCTTCGAGATTCTGGACCTCGAGTAATCTGTTTCTTCCTGCTGGTAGTCAGTGTCCTATGATCTCCCATCAAGTTGTAAGTCAAAGGAATTGACCTACTTTTCAATCTGCTCACATGCCTTTCGACCCATGCTCTGGTGAAGGTTAGGACTGGAATACAAAGTGTGTCCAAATCAGCAATCTCCGGCTCCGACCAATTTGGGAGTGGAAGTGGCGTGTCTCTCACTGCCTCATAATCTGGATGGAGAACGTTCATGTCCTCGTCCACCTGGTCTGGTACTGGAATAATTTCACACTCCCTAATCATGCTTATTGGTAGCCTCGAGAACATCCTCTTTCTGACTTCAACCTCATCCAATGTATTAGCCCAGTAATCCTCAATATTTGCCTTATGAACAAACTCCTCTGACAGTATCCATCTAATGTTCCTGTGAGGATCGTAATACTGCCTGCTGGTGTGATAGGAAAGATGGAAGAATTGAAGCTCATTCTCAGCTTCCCTGGCTGCCTGAAGTGAAGGACACACTTCATTTGAATTACCCATGATAATCGGGAAGTCAATCCCTCCCTTCTTCTTTCTCTTCTGAATTTTATCTTAGGCAACAAGTTGCTTAGATATCTCTAACATTAAAATTATGTTCGTTGGGTACTTAGGCAATCTATATGGGTATGAAGAAAAACCTTGCAGCTTGATGTAAGAAAATTTTGGAAACTGAATAAACAAGCACCCATACCTTTCTATTAATTCTTGAGCTTCCCTCGAGATCCTATGATTAGTCCTCTGCTGAAGTGATCTCGTTATATGCATGGTGAAGGCATCATTGACTCGCTTATAATTGGACGTACTTGTCAAGTGCAGATGTAGACAAGCCTCATGAATTCTGAACTGATGAGAGCCACAACCAATTGGCTCCTTGTAGGATATTCCTTTTTACTTTGTCACACGAGCCAACATGTAAACAATGTATGAGCCCATGTAAAATGTTTTTTTCCTCAAGCTCCAGAGCTGCTCATGTAAATTGTCACTAATCATTACCACCTAGTTGATATGCTCTTTTCCTTCCAACCCGAGGTTGATGTAATAGAACATTCAAGGCTCAAAGATAAATGCTTGAGGACAACCTCCAACCCTGTTGAGCATCATGATCAAGTCGCAGTACTCCTGCTACAAATCATCAGATATTATTTGCTTCAGCAACTTCGTGCAAGAGGGCTTGGGCTTATTCATCCAGCGAGAGTTGATCATCTCCGCACATCTCTCAAACGTTGAAGCATACATTCGCTCAGCATGCTCCCTTGTCTTATAAATCATCTTCTCATGCGATGGGATTCCAAAAGCTTCGCCGATAGCTGCAGGAGTGAGGTTGGCGAACAATCTACCATCAGGTGAAACGATAGATCTGTGATCAGAATTGTAGTAGTTAGCACATTCCATCATTAGCTCTGGACATTGAATTACTGGTGGAAAACTAGCAGCTGCATACAGCCCACTTCGAACAATATTGTGCGAAGTGACTGAAGGACGATGACTGCCCACTCCCATCATTCAACTTTTGAAGGCCTCCATGTTGAAAAAACCCAAATTTGTATCAGCCGGCTTGCCCAACTTCAAAGTAAATTTTGACTCCGGCAGGAAAGGCTTGCTCAACTTCTTAATAACAGCTTGTCTGGACGTAGCATTACTATCTCTGCCAGCTGCTCTTACTTCAGCCATTCTGCAAAATAACAAACAGCCATCAACAATTTAAAATAGAATAACATGAAATAACATTGGGGCTGCCAGTCGACTTTTAAAATTGAGAAGCTGCAACATTATATTTCATCTGCAAACCTCAACTTCTCCTCTAGCAACTTTGAACTGAGAAAGACTTTGCAAATTTCTAAGTTGGCTGCAGCAACTTCACACTTTGAGAAAATTGGCCAACTTTATTTCAGCAACTTCAGACTTCAAATTTACTTCACAATGCGAATTAACTTGAGCTTCAGCACACAATAATTCTTCTTCTTCTTCAAGTTGAACTCCTTCAATGCTTGCTCTGCAATCTTCAAGTTGAACTTCCTCAATACTTGCACTGCAATCTTTACTTCAGAGCTCAAGTTGTACTCTTCAACTGGTGGAGAAAAATGAAGCAACTCTCAGCTGATATAGCCAAGTCGAATTCCAAGTTTAGCCAGTTCATTAAATCTCCACTACTCCACAGCAGGAATTCGAATTTCCCTCCTCTGGCAATTGCAACACTTGTCACTTGGTGTCTGGAATCTTGACCTTCTATAATTTCAAAAGATTTACCTTGACTGGCGTACTTAGCATTTTAATTCATTTTGAAAATATTCACTTCAAATTCACTCTTTAAGAAATTTACTTCACTAGCTGAAGCTCTGACACTCAATTTTATTCATCCCTAACTCTGGAAGATTATTTCCACGAAGAATTTGATTAAAATAATCTAGGCAATCCATTTCAAATTCATTGTTTAAGGCATTTTATTCTCGAAAACACATTTTACTCTTTTTGCCTTAGAAAGTTTTTAAATTTTCCTTAGGAAAATTTCATAATTCAAGTGCCGATTAAAATTTCCATCTTGAAAGCCTTGGCGAGCAGTGGAAGACTTTAAAATCCATTCCTTGTCGAAGATCTTCAATACCCAGAAGAAAATTCCCTTCAGAACGTGTTGAATTCATGGGTCTACAAACGAAGGGGTACATTTAATTTTTGAATTTTAAACCTTAGAAAAATATTTTTATCAAATTTATTTCCATTTTTCATCCTTGGGCGTATTTTCTTGCTCTGACTTGAAAATTTTCATCAACCTCGCGAAGCTGGCATCTTCTGACATATCTAAGCCAATTTTTGTTTGCCCTACGGAATAGGATTCTACTTACTGGCAAACGTGTAATATGCAGAACATGGGATCAAACAGTAAACTAAAAGATATCATAGTAAAATGCCAAAGCTTTATTCATTCTCAGGAAATATCATGTACAAGAGTGTATCACAATGCGTACAACATAACTCATTCAGAATCATCACATAATCAATAGCAGCATCAGTATATTTTCCGACTATTCCCACCCGACTACATATAACGCTCGGCGGTGGTTAGACAACCAACCGACACGACGTTTCATAACATCATTACATTAACACTAATCTGAACATGTTTTGCCGAGAGTACATGACATTACATGACATTATTATTCTTTACTAACTTATTGTTTTATTTGACAACTGCCGAGTATGACCGAGGCCAACTACGGCCGAGGCCAACTATGGCCGACAACAAGCAAACGACAACAAGTAAAATATCCGACTAACATCATCCCCCCCAAAAAGAAAGTCGTCTTCCAGACGACAGATACAACATGATAAGATTACTGAGAGGTAGGGGGAAGGGAGTGCGTCCCTGGATGCACCGATGACGTCGGAGTGGTGGAAGAATGCTCTGCTCTCAGGCGCCTCAGCTCCTCCGTGCGTGTACGAAGCTGCCGATCTGCCAGGATCTCCCTCTCCCTCGCCGCCTTCACCATCCGGGCTGCCTCCATCAGTTGGCTCTTTGCCTGCTCTGCCTCGGCATTCTTGGCCGCCAACTCTACCTCTTTGGCAGCTAACTGGTCCTCCAATGCTTTCATTCGCTGCTGCCAGGCTGCCTCTTTCTGCTGTGCCTCCTCCTCCAAGGCTGCCACCCGAGGCTCCAAGATGTCTAATCGGGCTCCCCTGTCACTGGCCAGCTGCGATTGTTCAGTCAAGTGATCCTGAATGGTCTTGATGGTCGCAGCAGACTCATCCTTGACCCGCTGAAGAAGTCTATAGGCATCCACTCGGCGAGATACTGCCACATCAGTGGAAAATCTTTGGCGCTTCATCAGAAGAAAAACATCTCGGAATGCCAGCTCGATGTAGTATAGACTCTCCAAGACGCCTGCATCCCGTCCCACTAGCCTCGGTGGCCGACCCCGCCAGGCTCTCATCATAGCGGGAGTCTCTCCTGCTGGCCACCCCTCGCCAAATATCCTAACAAACTCCGCCTCACACCCCATCTGCACAAATCCCCGAATTCGGTGAACCTCCTGGCCTACCAGAGGCGATCGGCCAATCCTCAGGTCCCTGGAAACCTGTCCCACACGGATCATCAATCTGCCCATGTGCTCGAGCTCCTCCACATATCTCTGTACTGTGCCTACCGGATCCGACGGGTCTGGCTGAGACATTTCCACGACGAAGCCCTCTGTGGAGGCGCCCTCCCCGTCCTCCTCGTCATCCGAAGGTATGCAATGTTCCGTTTCCTCCTGGGGCTGTTCCCCGTCTGCCGGCTGAGGCTCCTGAATGGCTGTCTCTGGTGCCTCGGCTATGCTCGCCTCCGGGAGTGCAAGTGTGTCTTCGCCGATCCTGGCCGTCTCACTCTGCTGGGTGTGAATGATCGGCCCCTCCTTATCCCCTTGTCCCCCCGAGGGACTCTTCTCCTGCTCGTCTGGCTGCTCGGTGGCTGCTCGTACGTCGAGGTGGGGCCCACCGACCCGACCAATGTCGATCGTGCGCTACCGGTGCTCCACGGGGTTGAGTCGTCTCCTCGTGGCCTCGATCCATTCCCCCTAACTCACGCGAGGGTTGCCACCTTGTGGCTGCCGTCTTGGCAGTGGTGTAAAGAGAGAGCAAGCTGAAACTGGCTGCTCCATCGAGGCGGTGGAACACACTGCTGATATAGTAGCGCCCCACAGCTGATGTGGTGGCGAGAGGTGCCCACCACAGCGATGCTCCGTGATGGCGGCCCCACCCTCAACTGTCAGATCCGGCTCAAGCGTGCAAGGGGGAGGTGGGCGTGAGCCGAGTGTGTGCTGCGGCTGGGCGGTGGCCGGAGAAGAGTGGAGAATCACCCGGCTGCATCGATCGCCACGCCTCGACCCCGTGTATGAGATACTTCCTCATCGGCCGGTGGACTCGACTCCGATGGCGAGGAAGATAAGTCGATAGGTTCCTCTCTGTCCGATGCATCGCTCTCCTCTGAGGCCTCCTCCTCTGATGTTTACTCTTCCACCGATGCCTCCTTCCGTTTCCTCTTTTTCCCCGAGGCTGTGCCCTCGCCGGCTTGCTTTGCTTCCAACTCCGACCAGTAGAATACGGTAGGCCATCCTGGGTCCAGGTGAGTGAGTGGCCGCAACCGACCCCAATTGCCCTTGGGCACCTGTGTGTGCACGGCATCCAAAAAGAGAGCTATGGCGTGCTGGGTCATATAGAAGGCCTTATGCCTCTGTGCCAGAAAATCCCTTATCCGCTCCGTGAGTAGCCTCGCCCAGTTGTATACTCGGCCAACCCGGAGTCCGATCATGAAATCCACCTGCCATAAGGCAATGTCCGACGCTCGGCTAGCCCCTGTGAGTTGGCACTTCATCAGGTCAAGCAAACATTTCCATTCTGCCGTTGCTAGGTGACTCTTCCGGAGGCCTCGATTGCCAGTATTCCATATGGTACGCTGTTCTTCGGCTGACAAGTCGCTTAGGCACACTTGCTTGACCAGCAGTTCTTTGTGTTCCTGCGTCATTTTCTTGGGCTTATTAACCCCTATTCCTGAAGCTGGGACGCTGAACACTCGCTCAAAGTCCTGAGGCCAGAATGAGACGGTCACTTGGCAACCTCTGTAATCAATGACGGACTTGTGCGTGTGCCTGCAGTAGCTCTCCACCATCGCCTTCAGCCAAGGCTCGAACTCCCGAGAACTGAAAAAGGGCACGAGCACAGCCTTGTCCACCCGAGCGTGTCGAAGCGCAACCTTCAGAGAGTGGTCGTCCGGAGTGCTTCGCCACCATTGCTTGCACTCGTTGCCGGTTAGGTTCTCCCATGTCATCGTGTCAATATCGGCATCCATCTTTTTTCTCTTCGCAGCCGAGGCTACCTTTGGTTGGTGCTGCATCGGTTTCTTGCCCTTGTCCATTTTCCTGTCAGTTCGGCGATTCCAGCCGACTTTATAACC
>VDFB02391819.1:0-10196 GCA_007258455.2 Sequoia sempervirens | reverse complement strand
GGCTATATTGATTTATGTCTTCACTCGTGTCTGGAAGGATGAACCCGAAGTTGCTATATCATTAACACTCCCTCTTAGCTAGTTAGAGAACTTCCAGCTACTCATGACAAATCACCTCAACATGATGCCCATCACATTGGCTACAACCAGATGTGAAAAGAAGAATATCACCTCAGTGTGATATTAGATATCGCCTCAGCATGATATCAACCATAATCGCTACAACCATACTATGGTGTGTACAAGTGTTCATCACTTGCGTGATGTTATCACCTCAACATGACATTCACAAGTACAAGATGTGTCATGGAGTCTCACACATGACATCCACCATGACTCTCTCAGAGGGTGGAAACAAGGGCTTTCACCTCAAATCTCAAAGAGAAATGCATTAACAAGGGCTGATACCTCAAATTCCTCCATCTTAGAGGAAAATGCATTAACAAGGGCTTTCACTTCAAATTCCTTCGTCTCAGAGGAAAATGCATTAACAAGGGCTTTCGCCTCAAATTCCTCCGTCTTAGAGGAAAATGCATTAACAAGTTCTTTCACCTCAAATTCCTCCATCTCAGAGGAAAATGTATTAATAGGGGCTTTCACCTCAAATCTCTCTCGTAGAGAGAAATGCATTAACAATAGATCTCCATGATGATGAAACTCCCTCTGAAGCTCCAAGTACTTGCATCAACCTTTTGACCTCCTTGTCCAAGGTTACTTTTGATGAATTGTCAAACTCCCTTTGAATGTAATTTCCTCCTCTTCGAAGAAACTAATCTCAAAGATAACTTGAATAGGTTCCTCCTCTTCGACAGATGTCTTTAGCCACCAACTCAATCCCATGGCTACAAGTTATGACTCCATGCTTGATCATTTCTCTAGTTGGCATGAGTTCCTTACAGGATGCCTCAAGCTCTTCTTCTCTAGGAAATCCCTCATCATCCTCCTACTCCTCGATCCGTCTTGGAAGCATTTAGAGAGAGATTACTAATAGTTTAAACTATCTAGAAGAAATATCAAAGCTAGAAGCATACAAGATTCACTAGTTAGCATGAATTAATAACTACATAAAAATTCATGAAAGGTACAAGTATAAGATACTTATCTCTTTATGTTGGTACACCAATGAGCTAGACCTGTAGCTTTGTCTCATCTTCACTACCTTCACTCGATCTCGCCCTCATGAAGTGGGAATATGAAATGACCATTTATCAAGGATTGAAGACTCCATTTAAATAACAGCCAATTAATGCTAGCCTTCAAGAGGCACTCCTCGAGACTTCTTTAGAAAATACATACAACTGTGAATTCCAAAGGGATTCACATCGTGGATAGAAACAAAATAGATTATATATAACACCCTCATTAGCTCAAAGAATTTCTACACATCCAAAACTCAAAACAAGCAATAGAATAGTATCTAGAAAGTCATAGCTTCTCATCAAGTGAAACTAGCCCAGAAGTTACTCACACTTCCATACTGCCCATGCCTAAAGAGGTGTCAATAAATATATAACATTCTCATATCAATTTTAACAAAACATGACTACCACGCATCAAGACCCCTTTGAACAACAACAAGAAATTCACCCACACTGCAAAAGATAAGTCAACACAAAATAGCATTGACTCCATCACTTTCTTTCCATGGTACTTGCACACACAGACTCAAACAACTTTTTCCATGCCTACTAATCATGTCTAAGATTAACAAACTCAAAAAGCATTCAAAACTCCACTGAGCCACACGAGACTATGTTCCTATTAGACCAAATCTGATTGGATCTTTTCGTAAACCTGGCTCTAATACCATGTTAAATTTTAATGATCAGATTGTATGCATAGAAATAAATTCAAATCAAACACAATAACACAGTAGATACCCTGGGAAAACCCTCCACTTGAGGGAGAAAAACCCAGCAACAAAGATCTTCTCTTATATATAAATAATGGCAACAAATCTCTTTACAATGAGGCCAATCACAAGGCCAATATTCAGCACCTACACCAGATGCAATGATAGATAATGATCTGTACTCCCTTGAATTACTAAATCTGCCCTTGAAGAAATTTGCAATCTGTGTTTAGAAAAGAATTGGCTGATTGCTCATTATCAAAGGAAAACATTACAATATATAGAAGGTAGAAATACTATAGCCACTATCTACCAGACCCACTAACTACTATAGCAGCCCACTAACTATCCATTAGCTAATAAACTGAAGATGAGTTGCCCACTAAGCAGCCCACTAGCTATCCACTAGCTAATAAACTAAAGATGAGTTGCCCACTAAGCAGCCCACTAGCTATCCACTAGCTAATAAACTAAAGATGAGCTGCCCACTAGCACATATAAATAAATAGCCGATAGGCTATATTGATTTATGTCTTCACTCGTGGCTGGAAGGATGAACCCGAAGCTGCTATATGATTAATAAATATGTAATGTTTTATCACTCTCAACTAAATCTCTGATTATGTATAGTCTGGAAATTACTAACCATTTTATCTAGATAGGTAGCATTCAGATACTTCGAAATATTACTCAAATTCAAAATAAGTAGTACTAAGAAAGCGGCATTCATGGTTATTTTCAAATCATAGACTTATGCAATGAGACATGTTGCTGGGATCAAAAATTTGATCCAATTGACTTGTGATAGCACTATATTCCAATTTTCCAGGTGAATGTTCCTTCATGTTGTAGTGAACAAAATTTTATGTCCGCATGAGTCCTACCCAAGCTTTTAGTCAAGATTTTGAAAAATAAAAGTTGAGTGCTAGTGCTTTGGATTCTTGACTTTAATTCTGAACTGAATTAATGTACACCTTCCATGTGTGTGGTTTTTGGTCTGATTTCCCATTCAACATCAGAAAAATCACGCTGGATTGAACAAAGGCAATGTCTAGGTTGTTAAAATTAGGTTGAGCAGTTAAATGCCTGAGAGGAATAAAGTTGAAATCGGACAAAATAACCGCGGTATATGCCACTGGAAAACCCTCCTCTTGAGGGAGAAAAACCCAGCAACAAAGATCTCTCTTATATTTGATGCAACAGTGTCAATTCTACAAATTACAATAAGGTCTAACTCAAGACCAATAAGCATAATCTGATAAGAATGACTGATAACAACCTGTAGATCACACCTGGTAATGACAGATTACAGATCTGATAAAATTTACTTTGCACTCGGCAGTGATCGCCCTTGCTTGGACTGGTGTATACGATCTTAATTCTCAGTCAGGTCCGCTCTTGATGACTTTCGCCGATCTGATAAGTTCGATCCTAGATCTCAGACGAGTTTGATCTTTGACCCGGATCTGGTGATTCGATGATGAACTTGGATCAGGTTCGCACTAGAAGAATCAATGAAGACCTTCGAACAGATTCGCATTGATAAATTTCATGAACAGTAACAAACAAGATCGCACTATGCAATAACAAGATCGCTCTCTGCAATAACATGAATCTGGAGATTTAAACGGACTTGAAGACTCAGACAGAATTTTCGCTATATGTCCTGAACGGACTGATTCATGTGTATATGTATAGGAGACAAGTCTTACATGTCGGCCTCTTACAAAATCACATATCTACTTAAAGATGTCGGCCTAGTATATTAAATGTCTTTTATGAGTTTCGAATTCTTTCATGTCGGCCAAAGCATGAGATACAAAACAATAAAAGGTAAATTGAATAGCCAACGGCTATTATTCAATTTAAGACTTTCTTGAAAGAAGTGAGCTGGAAGGATCAACCGAAGCTGCTATAACATTAACATGAGTAACAGTTATGATACTATAAATTGATAGATCTAGGCTCTAGCTATTGGATTCTAATCATTCTTCTCTGAAACACGCCATCATTGGAAATACTGTTCTTAAAAGAAATCCTATGTTTCTCTCTTTTCTAGTATAAACTTTATGTTTCTGGCAGGCTATGGGTTGAGAAAAAACAAATTATCTTCCTTCTAGTCATATTGTAGAGTTTCTGTTGAGGGTATTTTAGACTAAAGAGAAAAATAAAAAAGAATCAGGAAATAATAAATATAAGTGAACTAATAGAGGGTGGATTTAGCTGATAATGATCTTACAATTTTTGGAACTGGAATTTTTGGTGATCCTTCTTCATTCTCACAATCTGCACTCATAAAAAGTAAAACAAACAAAAAAAAGTTTCAATTAAGGGTCAGTTGTAAAAAGGGAAAAATGTTTAATTGCACAATATAACAAAAGACTGCCCATTCGGCGCACTGACAGTTCCTGTTTACGATATTGAAACTTCAAACAAAATTAGTGGTAATGAAGTCTTTTACTTACAATCACTGGTCGATCCTTGTCATCTCAACCGATGACAAAGGCTACTCCTTGTGCAAGTTCTGTAGAGAACTCATCTGCTAACAAATGTTCTGCATTTTATCAAAATATTGGTGAAAAATTCAGTACATAGAATCAAGTCTAAGCATTTAAACGATATTAAACCTTTAAAACAATATTAAAACAAAAACAATGTTACACAAAGCTCTAATGGAGCCCTAAATTGGGTTTTAAAACATCAATCTACATAGGAAAAGGGGCCAGCTTCATCACTTTTGTGGTTTAGTAAATTTCACGGAAACACTCAGTCAAATCTTTGGTAGTAATAATGCTATAAGCACTCAAGTTTGGTACTAAAAACACACAAGAATAAACTCATTTGCAGTTTTGGTGAATAAACTTGTCAGCATTTGGGAGAGACAAAAGTAAGGCCATTGAAAGCAAGGGTTATCAATCTCTACAGGAAATGTTTTGGCTTTTGTATAATTTAATAGTAAGGACAAAAGGAAATTACCAACAGGAATATTGTCTCGCTATGTGAGGCGCGCCCTCAACTCTATTCTTTGCATTATTCCCATGGGATTTTAAAAATCTTTCCACACAAGCTTCGTCACTGTAACCTTTCTGCATTGCAGAGCAAATTATTTGAGCAACTTCATCAAAATTTCACAAATTTAAAGGGAAACTCTTCAAAAATTTCCTAAATTTTATGTGTTGAGCTTGAAAGACTAACTTAAGTGATCAAATTTCTTGCTCATAATAATTCTGAATAGAATATGAGTTAGATAATGATGTCCAAGGATCATAATTCAAGGAAGACATCAACAACATAGAAGAACTTAAGACATAGATGCTATAAAAGAGCAAGAGTCTTCAAACAATATTGACATACTGTTTGGTTTGTAGTTTTTCCTTCAAATCCATCACCCCTAGCATACATGTCATCTTGTGTGTGACATATATCAATCAACAGTCAGCTAAGCTACTTGTCCTTGCAGCCCTTGAACTTGTATCAATATAGCCTTTAAGCTATGCCTGCAATGTTGCTACCTACTCGGAAAATGTCCTAGCACACAATTAGTATACTCTAAGGGAAAATTTAGAGCATCCATAAACTAGCGGAAGACATACGTTGGGTGTTTCCAACTCTGTAAAATCACAACATCTGCACCTAGTTCACCTCTTTCATAGATAGCTATTACACTTGAAATGGTAAAAATCAACTAAAATTAATCAGTCAATGGTGATTACAAGATCTTGCAAACAAAGTTCACTTCTATTCATTTATCTTCTTCTGTTCCAGCAGTGGCAGTGTATGCTGTATAGAAAACACAGAAACTACACTGCATATATTGTATTTTGCTCTGGAAAACAATAGACTTTTTGAGGCTTGCATCATGGAGCACATAGAGTACAAGAAAACAATAAAGCACATATCCAAAAATTCAGACCTAACAATATCATATTCAAAGTCTGTGAAGTCTGACAAATCATCAACAGTTGATGTTAGAATTGATTTGCAGTTGGAAGCAATGGGGATAGGTAATCAACTAAAACAAGAACTTTCATTTTGTAATTTTGTTTCTAAATTTTATAAGTTTTCTTATAATAATGTGAGTTCAGAAAGGAATAGAGTTATGAGTAAATAAATTAAAATAAAATATTTATTAGAAAAGTCATAGGCCAGTAAAAAATCTAAAACATTAGTAGCATGAGATTTTCAGCTTCCATTTAAGTGGATACGTAAGGTGCCAAACTACTGAATCCTTTGCACCATCTGCCATAGTCTTAACACATTCAATGAGCTTGTCATATAAAAAGTTCCACCTGGATGACTTTCCAGGGTTAAAGCTCTTGAAACTTAATGTTCTTCCCTAATCCAAACTTAGGAGCAGCAGCTTACATAGGCCACTTGCACATCAAAACACAATGTAATGCACAAAAGAACCATGTTTAGGTACCAAAATGAAGGTCAATGATTTAGCAACCTTATAATTATTACCATACTTTGTAGGCTTATTACCAGACACATTGAACAATTTCAGGCATCCTCAGCCCATCAACAACAGGTTATAAGTATCAATAGATAATTTTTTAGTATTTTTATCATGATAATGGCATTGTGATAGAAATAGAACATTAAAGGATTTGATCCTTGTTGGCACTTGGCAACGATCATCATTCTATTATCTGACCTATCAAATTAATTCTGGCAGAAATTCATCTAGTGTTTCTCATTGTAACGAACATATTCCTGTTAGCATCATTAATGTTTTCATTCTGTTTGTCCTTCGCCCAGCCCTAGTAGCCATTTCTCATGCATATGAGCCCCTTCCACTCATTAGAATCTAGATAGATAGACTTAGAAAACCACTAGAGATAGAACCACCCTATAATATTGGGTGAAAACTAATAAAATGTTTTAAAAAAAACTATGAAATTAACTATAGTACTTCACATTTTCTTTAATGTTGAAACATGAATACATTTTTCCCTTATTTAATTTATGAAATGTACTCTTCAAAATCTTTGGAACATCAATTAGGTGAACTAGTCTGAAGAAATATTGTTTCTGCTGAAGTCTCCTTAGAATTATCCTATATCTCTTTACTTTTCATAATTCATTTAATTTAGAAATGAAAGCCTGGGCAAATTCTTGGTAAAACACATCCCACTACCTTGTTTCTAGTTATTTGATAAGATAACACTAACAAATTACATGTTAAATTTTCTTGTTTCAACAAAATATTCAAGCTTGTCTTGGATTAAAAGCTATTGAAGACAATAAGAATAAATTGACCACAAACATGGACCAACAAACTATAAAGTTTGATGAGAGGGTTGACAGCAGGGGATATGAACACACAACAATGTACTTGCTTAAAACAATAATATATTTGCTACTCATCCTACTGGGGTTAAGTCATGGCAGGGTGATGGAAAACATATGTTTAAAAACAAAGTTTCTCTTAATAACAAGAGCAATAAGAACGACCTTGACACTATCAAAATGCTGGTGTATTTTGCCAAATGAGGTTTGAACTCATTCCAGCAGTTGTATCCATTTGGTATCCACTGTAGAGAGCATTGTAAAACTAGGAGACCACCGTAATACTCAGATTGAGAAGTGAACTGGCATACATTACTTGGTTTTAGCCACATGTGAATAAAAAGAGTCTTGTTTTGAGGGGGGTAAGCTAATTCTAGTAAGTACAGTTCCTATAAAAACAAAAGCCGAGAAATTAAAGTTTGGGTTGCCATGATTCTACTACTTTTGAAACAAAAGACCATTCCCCAGTGTTTCTTGTCGAATGGAATTCAATTAGAACTCATAACCGTGTACTTGTGGATATGGATGACTAACCAAAAAAGAATAAAGGAGGGTCTTCAGCAAGACATCGACTTTTATTATTATTTATAATGTTCATAAATTTTCATTTTAATGTCATCCTACAAGGTAAGATTTGTCCCCAACTAAAATGAGGCTTCTTCTGGTAAGAACACAGATAAACTAAATTGTTGTTTATTTGAAAGCATAATCAGAAGTCCGTGTATGAATTGTAAACAAAATGGAGGCATTAATTATGACAATACAACTTACCAAGTAAAACGGGGTGCCAAGAGAAGTCGCTCGGAGTCCAGCTTTGGAAGGCCATTCCTCCTCCTGACCAACATATTTGTTGCAAATTGCTAAAGCCCCAACCCTCTGTTAACACCAATTTAGACTTGATTATTTCAATGGAAACACTCTTTACAAACAGTAGTGCTCATGCTTTCTATTCTCACCAGAAACGAGCCATGATAAATGACAACTAACATTCACCTGCAATGAAATGTTATGCAATCTTTTTCCAAAATCCCAATAAAACCCATGTCAGACATGAAAGGCTCTGATGAAATCACTACTACCTATATCAGATTATTCTATCACTGAAACCTTATCAAAATACCATTTCGGTGAAATTTATTGTAGACAAACTTATTTGGGCTCTAAATGAATTGCTACAAAGCCTGTTTCAGAAATACCAACTAATTCGAAATCCTGGCATTTGGATTTTCTGCAGTGCTCATCAATATTTTCATTTCCATTCAATTTAACAGTCACATATCTCAATTTTTTTCTGAAATGAAAAGCCAGGGCATGAAAACCCCTCCACACCACCTCTCAAATGACAAATCAGGGCATAAAAGTCCATACGCATGCTTTGAAATGAACTTAAGCATGTATGCAAAATGGGGTAGTAGAAACAAGCCACATGAACTGCTTGCAAGAATGCCACCTATTATAAGGCAGGGACTAATAACATCTGAAAATGAATTAAAGTTACATTATGACACAATAAAGTAAATCCACATCTAATGGTTTCATTAATTGAAGGATATACACCAAAACCTGTAGAGAAGAGGATATGAAAATGAATAAAAGTTATATTATGACACAATAAATTAAATCCACATCTAATGGTTTCATTAAGTGAAAGATATACACCAGAAATCTATAGAGAAGAGGATATTTAGAGGGCACAAATGATTGTTGTATATAGGCCAAAGAGATTTTATTTAATAATTTGGGAATGCTATCTATGCTATACTAGAAACTTGTCTTCTAAGCAGAGTGTATCAATACAGTCTTAGTCAATCAACCATTATTTACAAATTTGGGGAAGCTTGCAACTCATCCACAAAATTATACAAGAAATAACTATAGATATATACATAATATCCATGTTTTTGCCAAAATTTGAAATCAGCTTATCATGGCACTAGCTCTTTTTAAATCCCATGAATTCAAAGCAATGCTTCTGTTCTCTGCACACCAATATGACCTCTCTTGTAACGAGGACGAGCGTTCTAATAAAGTCTATTATCGAAATTATTTGCACCATGGATCTATATTGGCAGATGAATGGCCTGCCTGAAAGCATTGCTCCCAGCAATGTTATCTTTATGATAAACGAGACTTTAAAATTGTTCTTCAAACCCATAAGAGACCTGCTAGAGAAAACTATTAGAAAATGGGATCCACGTGAGGAAAAAATGAGTAATAATTCTTATAAAAGGTTGAAAAAATTCTTTTTTCAAAAAGTGGGTCTACTTTTGTATAATGGAAATTTCATGGCTTCCAGTTTTGATTCCCCGGTGGTTAAAGCCAATGCCCACTCTAAGTAATGATAGGGGGTATATATTTGAGGAACAACGGTTATCCTTCATGTCCTATTTGGTTTATATTAAAGTTGATTTCCTCTCTGAGGTGACCAACCTTCTATCTATGTTTTCTTTTAGCTGAAGTTTTCCATTATAATCAAGTTTAATATGCACTTCTCATTTGGATACTTTGCCATTATAATCAATTCTATGGAGAATGACTCCTACTAGTACTGGCAGCATTATATCTTAAAAACAAGAACAATAAAATGGTAAGAGGAAATGTTATCATTCATTTACGTGTAATAAGGTATAAAATTAATAGTAGCAAAAGTTAGGAATCTATCTTCACACTTACCAATCACTAAATTATAGAGATTGTCATAGATAGGATTGATTAGTAGCAACACCCATTGAATCGACCATCTTTTCTTTTTTCCATTTATTATAATCTACTGCAATTTATACATTTCAATTCCATTACAAAACCCTTCAAACAAAATATTTTATGGTACCTGTCATTCAATGTTCATTTCAGATTTAACATCCCTTATGAATTCTTAGAAACCACAGTCCCATTTTATATTAATTCTTGTCATACATTTGCTTAACAAACATCTAGTAAAACACTTTGATTTATTGGGAAATAAAAAGAAGAAGAAAATAATGAATATATAAGAAGTTTATTGGTTGCAATTAACCACTTCACATATATAAAGATAAATCTGATTATGTTA
>VDFB02391818.1:0-45427 GCA_007258455.2 Sequoia sempervirens | reverse complement strand
CACTGAAATATGGGATGATTAGTATTCTCCTTTTCAAGAGGAGTATAAATATCTTTACTTGAGTTATCACTATAAAATTATGATCCATGGAGTGGATCAAAGCTATTGTGCACAGTAATAATTTGTTCTGATGAGTTCTCCTTTCCTTCATTTACTACTTCTAATTTATTAGATGTTGTTTTGTTCTTGTTCTTATTTGTATTAGATTTTGAAGGGGAGACCCATGCTTATCTGTCCACCTACCATTATTATTTTTAGGACTTCCTGGTGTAAAGACCTCCTTCCATTCATTTTGGATGATATAGTATATCTTTTGTGTCTATTGTCTATTCTCTCTGATCTGATATCTACCTTATCAGTCATAAAATCTCCTTAGAGTCACCACCCACTTCATGTAAGTAGGAAAATGGTTGTGTTTCTTCCCAGTGAAGTCCTTGAATTGTTATGATTTTTTTGGAATGACTCTATGTTGAAAGGCTTAGGTTCATAATTGGCTTATTCCCTAGCAAAGTCACCAACCTGTTCGATCTCAAAAATGCAGGTTGCAAATCCTAAGAGAATGCCAAGCTCTATTATCAGATTTGCAACATTCTTGAACCAACGAGTGGAGCTAACTTGTATGGTTGATAACTCCCTGCACTTCAATCTCTACTAACCTAGGTGGGTATACCTTTATAATGAAGCAGATTGGAAGAATGTATGATTTGGTTGAATTGACTAATCTATCCACAGTGGAAAATGGTGTAGGATAGATGAAAGCCTACTGAGTAATCTACTTCTAATGTGATAACTAGTACTTTATGATGTGAAATTGAATAAGTCATGTATGAATGAGATGGACCAGTGCTCTATTCGGTGTGTGGAGTCAATGTAATTCTATAATTGGTGGAAAAATCAAGTTTTAACTCTGATTGTTTGGCACTTTAATTTTTCTGTACTTTGTACAAACATGCAAGGATGTGACTAATAGGATCTTCTTACTAATCCAATTGACACTACCAAATTAGTGTGATCTCTTAAAATGATTTGTAATCCTCTTTTGAAGGAACCAATCAACAGAACCTTACAATATTAGCAAATGTGTATTGACAAGTAAGTTTAACCTTAACTTGAATAGTAGGATAGCATCAATCTAGAGACAACATGACAATCATATCACCTACCTAACTCTTCTTTATTGTGTTGGAAGTTTGTAAAATGTTGTAGTTGTGTTGTTGATATGTGGTTGTCATTGATGTCAAAACTATTAGCATTATTGAATTGAAGGTTGTATATATTGAGGATATTGAGAAAATTGTTAAAGGAAGAGTTGTAGGTTTTCAGTGGAACAATGAAGTTCACGAAGCTTTTTTTTTTTGTATGTTGAAGATCAGCTATTGTGGACTAAAGGGTTTATTGTTGAGAGTATCTAGTTCATCTACCGAAAGTTTCAGAGGTTTTCATGAAGAATTGATTGTGTTGTGTTCTAATAGTGTTTTTGTGGTCTCTATTAGTGTTCCTGATTGAAGTTTATGTGATTGTGATAATTTTTGTTGTTGCGGATATTTCTTTGTTAGTTCTTGTTGTTTGTGGATGTTTCTATATCATTCTCCATCATTTTTGTACATCTGCATTGATCAATGTGCTCGTGGTCAAAGATTTTTCTTGTGCATATTTGGGCTTTCATGTTCTTGGCCGACATGATGATGGTAACATATTGTGGATCCTTGGAGATTGAAATTTGAATGTTTGGTGCACTCATGGATATTTTTTTGGGTTTCATCATTGTGTTGGCCGACGGTGTTTGATCCACATTGAAAATTTAATTGTTAATTTGGGCTAACATTCTGAATATGTTTTTTTTTGCCGACAAGGTTATTAATGCAATTCCATGATGTAGATATATAAGAGTGATTGTTTGAGTGAAGTGAGTGTGCATAAGAGATCAAATGTATGGAAAATAAAGTGCAGATGTGAAAATAGTGTTCTAATCATTCGATTGCAGAGTAGAGTGACAAGAACGTTGAGCGAAATGTGAAGAAGGTTTTTTTTGCTTAACTGGAACTATAATCAGGCTTGTGTAGAAGATTTTTTTTAGTTCATACCCTCTGGATTTAATCCTATTTTGTATTGTTGGGAAATGAGACCTATTGTATTTGAGGAGTGAGCTCTAGGCAGTGTGCTTGAATTCATGTGCATTCCCCCTACTATTTTCATTATACTTTTAACAGGGTATAATATTGTAGACTAACATCCACTGTGGTTTTTCCCCTAACAGGGTTTCCATGTAAAAATTTTGGTGTTCTCTGTGTTTCTTATGTGTTGATTGCTTATGGTTTACTGTTCATTCATCAAATCTAAGATTAAAGTTAAGTAAAGATTGAAAAGTTTAATATTGTATGACAACTGATTCACCCCCGCCTCTTAGTTGTTTGTCCTTGATTTTCCAACAATTGGTATCAGATCCAAGTTCTTCTAAAGAAGTTTAAAAGCTTGATGTGATCTGAGATGGCATCATACAAGAAGGATAGTCCTAGATTTGATGGAACAAACTACTCACTGTGGAAAGCTAGGATGGAGTGTCATTTGAGGTGTATTGGTGAACCCTACTGGAAGATTACCAAGAATACATATGTTATTCCTCATAATGGTCCTTCCACTGCTAATGAGATTAAAGAGGTTAAGAATAATATCAGGTCTATGGAAGCTTTGCTAGGTGCTCTAACAAATTCAAAAATGAAAAATGTGATAGGTCTAAAGACAACTCATGAGAATTGGATGAAGCTGGAAACTTCGTATGAAGGAGATGTACATGTGAAGATGGCTAAGCTATAGAGTTTGAAAGGAATGTATGAAAATTTGAAGATGGGTGAAGATGAATATATTTCTTCTTTTATGCAGAGAGTAAATGAACTAGTGATGGGTATTAGATGTGTCAGTGGTACCCTAGAAGAGGAAGAAATTGTAGCTAAATTGCTCATATCATTGCCTCCCTCTTACAAAGAGAAGGCTTATGCTATTGAAGAGACCAGATCATTGATGAATATGACAAGAGATACATTGATTGGAAAGCTTGTTGCCTTTGAGTTAAGTGAATTTGGTGAATTTGTTCCGAAGATTGAATTTGTATTCAACTCTATTGTATCCAAAAGAAACAAGAAAATATATGAACTGGAAGAATGTTCCAGGAAGTCATCCAAGTATGATGAAGAAATAAAACAACTTGAAGATGAAGAAAGAGAAGTAGAAGAATTAGAAGCACTGATTGTGAAGAAAGAAAAAGAGGACAAGGTAAGTATAATGGAGTATTGCCTATTAAAAAATTTTCTTACAGTAAAATAGGTCATTTTTCATCAAGACATCCTAATTGAGTTCCTAGATCTAAGCCTTACAAATCTAGATTCCAAAAGAAATGTTACTATGCTGAAGAAGGAGTGGCTGATGATGAGTTTGATAAAGATAATGGAAATGAAGATGAATGGGTTTTCATTGCTACCATTGAAAATAGTCCTATGGCTATTGAATCTACTAAAGTTAAGAAAGATCTTGTAGCCTAAATTGAAGATAAGGATGAGTGGGTTATTGACACTGGATTCTCACATCATATGACTACTGAAAAAAGAAAATTTGTAAATCTTGAGAAGTATGATGGTGGGGTTGTAAGATTTGGAGATAACAATGCTAGTCTAATTCATGGAAGAGGATCTATTTGTCTTGGTGGTAAGCATAACACTGATAATGTTCTTTATGTTGAAGGCTTTAAGCACAAATTGCTAAGTGTTGGAAAAATGGTGGACAAGTTTTATGATCTCTAGTTCAAAGATGGAAGATGCAGGATACTTGGAAGCTCTAGAAAGGTAATTGCTTCAGCTAAAAACACAAAAGGTAATATTTTTCACTTGAATACTACTAGTGAAAGTTGTTTAATTGCTCAAGTAGATGAAAGCTAGTTATGGCATAGGAGGTTGTGTCATGTGAATTTTGATAACATTTTCAAAGTAAGTTCCACTTGAGCAGTAAGAGATCTACCTAAGCTAGTGAAGCCTGCTAACACAATTTGCAAGGAATGTCAGATGGGAAAATAGACTAGAGTTTCTTTTCAAAGCAAACAACTTCATACAAATGGTTTGTTGGAGCTGGTGCATACTAATCTCTGTGGTCCCTCTAGAGTCAGAAGTCTTCATGGTGAAAGCTACTTTATGTTGTTTATTGATGATTATTCTAGGATGATATGGGTTGCTTTCTTAAGAGAAAAATGTGAAGCATTAGAGAAATTCAAAATTTTCAAAGTTGTGGTAGAAAATGAGAAAGGTCTGAAAATAAAATGCTTAAGGTCAAATATAGGTGGTGAATTCACCTCCAGGGAGTTTAATTCTTTTTTGAAAAGCATGGAATCAGAAGATAGTTATCTACTCCTTGAACCCCTCAATAGAATGGAGTTGTAGAAAGGAAGAACATAACAATTATGGATGCTGCTAGAACAATGATGATAGAAGGAAATGTGGCTCACATCTATTGGAGTGAAGTTGTAAGTACTGTTGTGTACACTTTGAACTAGGTAAATGTCAATGGTAATTCTCGTAAGAGTCCTTTTGAGCTATGTTTTGGTTATAAGCCTACTGTTAAGTATTTCAAGATCTTTGGAAGTAAATGCTACATTAAGATAGATGAGAATATAGGCAAGTTTGATGCAAGAAGCGAAAAAGGAATCTTTCTAGGGTACTCTAACAAAAGAAAGGCCTACTGGTGCTATAACAAAAGACTGAGAAAGATGGTTGAGAGTGCAAATGTCAGAGTTGATGAGGACTCTGCTAGATCATCCAGATATTGTGGATATGATTCAAATGAAAACAATACAAATCAAGGGAAGAATCCTCAGACACAGAATCAACTTCAAATTATGCCATATGTTCTTATAAAACAACTTCAATTTGTTCTAGTAAATCAAGTAAGTCAAGAAGCAGAGACAAGTACAAGTGCAGAAGAGAGAATAGAAGAACCAGAAGCTCAAGAGAGTCCTAAAGTTCCAAGGTATGTAAAGATAAACCACTTTGAAAATCAAATCATAGGAGATAAGAGTAAAGGTGTGCAAACTAGAAGGAATATAGTAGAAGAGTATTGCCTAATTTCCAAGATTGAGTCTAAAGATGTAAATGAAGCTTGCAAAGATGAACACTGGATGGAAGCTATGAAGGAAGAACTGATGTAGATAGAAAAGAATGATACATGGACACTTGTTCCTAGACCTAAAAATAAAAATGTGATTGGTACTAAATGGGTCTTTCGGAATAAGCTAAATGAACAAGGTGAAGTGGTTTGGAATAAAGCAAGAATGGTATGCAAAGGGTATTCACAAATGGAAGGTATTGATTTTGAAGAAACCTTTGCCCCTGTTGCCAGAATTGAAGCTGTTAGATTATTGCTTGCTTATGTTGCATATAAGAACTATAAAGTCTATCATATGGGTGTGAAGTCAACCTTTCTGAATGGAGAACTAGAAGAAGAAGTTTATATTGAACAGTTGGATGGATTTCAACTAACTGGTAAGGAAGACATGGTTTTTTGGTTGAAGAAAGCTCTATATGGACTTAAGTAAGCCCCTAGAGCCTGGTATACTAGACTGGACAAATACTTACTGAAGCTTTGATCCAATAAAGGTATTGCTGATAGCAACTTATATTTCAAGTTGGATCATGACAAAGAGCTAATTATTGAAGTCTTTGTTGATGACATTATTTTTGGAGGAGATGATAATCTATGTATGAAGTTTGTTGATGAAATGAAGAATGAATTTGAGATGAGTATGATGGAGAGCTGAAGTTATTTCTGGGATTACAAGTTACTCAATTAAATAAGGGGATCTTCATATCTCAATCCAAATATGTGAGAGAGCTACTGAAGAAATTTGGCATGGAAGACTCAAGCCTGTTGGTACTCCCATGGGAACCGATTGCAAGTTAACACGAAATGATGATTATCCTAAGGAAAATCAAACAAGATACAAGTCAATGACTAGTGGATTGCTCTATTTAACTCAGACTAGACTAGACATAATGAATGTTGTTTGTATGGTTGCTATATTTTAGACTGATCCAAAAGAATCACATGTGACTGTTGTTAAGAAAATCTTTAGATATTTGAAAGGAACGATTGATTTTGGGCTTTGGTATCCAAAGGATGATGATCTTACCTTGAGTGCATATACTGATGCAGATTAGGAAGGAGATGTTAGAAACCCATGATCTGATTGCAAACCAGAAAATACCTTCCACAGAAGAGAAAAATGAAAAAGCAGAGATTTGCATTAAAACATGCAATTTGATATATTTGAAAAGACCAATTAATTACAAGATATTATTTTCTTTATAAAAGCAAAGCTACCTAAACCTAATCTTATCTTGAGCAAAAAGATAGCTCGATAAGATAAAGATAAGATCATATATCTTAAGAATTAAATAAATCCTAAGTAAACTTATGCTAACTGTAATTAATAATTAATTACACCAACACCCCCACATAAGTGCAACTTAGGGAGAAGTAGATTATTATGCAAATATGAGTCCCGGCAACAAGACCTAATCAGGTACTCGTGTACAAATGCAAAGAGAGATAAACCCCCCTTAGTGAGATGAACTGCTGCGAAGAAACATTGGAAGAACTCTGATGAAGCAACACTGGAACCCCAAATCCGGCAAGCAAGGAAAGATACTTCTGTTTGCAAAATACCAATCAGAATCACAAATGCAACAGCAGACCCGATGCCAAGGAACACTGGAAACTCACATACTTGATCAACTTTGGAATATGTGAACAGTAGATGAAAGGATGAATGGACCCATAATGGTGACAAATCTAGAAGTTGGGTCTCGAAGCCAATGCCAAACTAAAACTAAAACTGCCCATAGGACGAGTACCATCAAGATTCTACAACATTAACCATAAAACCATGGCCTTCAAATGAGAAAGATCTGAACCAATGCGGATCAAGAACTATAAAATCCCAATGTGAAGTGTGAACCGAAACAAACCAATGATGTGTCTAGCAAAGCAAGAAAGAAGCTAAACAGACACAACAAGAAACTGGACAAACTCATGTGAGTTGTCACCAATCATGAAAGATGGATGCAATAACCCCCCTTAATGGAACTTTATCTCAGTTCATTTATTACAATAACTCAATGATTGTAAAAGGAGATAATGCAACACATGCATAAACTACAGAGAAAATGCAAACCTAGTGCATGAAAACAAAAATAAGTGTATGCACAAACCAATGTTCACATCTACTTCCATGATGAAAAATCTTCAAATTTAATTTTTGAAAAATGTGTTTATAATGAGTAGACAAAAATAGAAACCCATAAATTTTTTGAAGCAAAAAATAAAACCCAGAAATCATTTTTTGATCCAGCAAGCAGAAGATGAAAAAATAATTTTTTAAAACCTTTAGTCAAGAGAAAAAAATGACGTGCAATAGTTTTTGTACAGCTAATTTCTTCAGATCCGTGAAAGAAATCAAAAAACTGAAAGATACCCAGATCAGATTTTGACCCTAGCTACAAAACCCAGAAATCATTTTTGCTACAACTGAGTGGAAGCTGGATTTATGAAGCAAAACTAAAAATGGCTCCAATAAAAAATGGCTTTCATCAAACCTCAATCTTTTCCAATGCTTTGAATCAAATGGAAAAACTTGATTTGATCCAAAACGCTGCATAAATATACTCAAGGAGAAAAATCCTTGAGGGACCTCGAACGAACTCTGCAATGAATCTCTCTAGAAATCTGAGAAGGGGCTGCAAATCAAGGCTCTGATACCATGTCAAAAACCCATGATTTGATTGCAAACCTGAAAATTACCTTCCACAGAAGAGAAAAACGAAAAAGCAGAGATTTGTATAAAAACATGCAAATTGATATATTCGAAAAAGACCAATTAATTACAAGATATTATTTGCTTTATAAAAGCAAAGATACCTAAACCTAATCTTATCTTGAGCAACAAGATAGCTCGATAAGATAAAGATAAGATCCTATATCTTAAGAATTAAATAAATCCTAAGTAAACTTATGCTAACTGTAATTAATAATTAATTACACCAACAGGAGATGTAAATGACAAGAAGAGTACTAGTGGTGGTGCTTCCTTCCTAGGCAAGAAGCTGGTGTCTTGGTTGAGCAAAAAGAAGAATTACATTTCTCTATCTACTGTTGAAGCAAAGTATATTGTTGTTGCAAACAAATGTACTCAAGTGATGTGGATGAAATAGATGTTGAAAGATATCAGGGTGGTATATGAAGAGTCTATTGCTATACACTATAACAATTCAAGTGTAATAAACATTTCAAAGAATCCGGTGCTACACTCTAAGACTAAGCATATATCCATCAAGTTTTACTTCCTGAGGGAGAAAGTGAATGAGAAAGAAGTTAGATTGGAGTATGTGTCTACCAAAGAGTAGGTTGCAAACATCTTCACTAAGTCATTTCCGAATGATACTTTTGAGTATCTAGAGAAATGCTAGGGGTGATTACCCCTCCTGATAAGAACTAAGAGATGCATTTACTTACATCAATCTGTATGCTTCAAAGCTTTATTCTGATCTGGATTGATGTTCCCATGGATGCTACTCAGGGGGAGTAGTCAAATGTGCAGATATGTGGTTTAGAGCTTGTATGTGGGAAGATAATGTTCGTCTTTCCCATTGATGTCAAAAGGAGAGAAGAGTCATGTGAAAAACTATGAATTATTTAGGGAGAAGATCATGTAGAAGAAGTTAAGGAAGAATAATCAAAATATAAGGGGGAGTAAGTGCTAATTGAGAGTTGTGTTGATGGTGTTTTTCACATCAGGTGTTTCCATCAATGCTAAAGGAGGAGATTGTTGGAATTTTTTCAGATGTTGTGGTTGTGCTACTGATATGTGGTTGTCGTTGATGTCAACACTATTAGCATTATTGTATTGAAGGTTGTATATGTCAAGGATATTGAGAAAATTGTTAAAGGAAGAGTTGCAAGTTGCTAGTGGAACAATGGAGGTCGTGAAGGTATTTTGTTCTGTACATTGAAAATAAGTTATTGTGGACTAAAGGGTTTATTGTTGAGAGTATCTAGTTCATCGACCAGAAGTTTTAGAGGTCCATGTGAAGAATTGATCGTGTTGTGTTCTGATAGTGTTTCTATGGTCTCTATCAGTCTTCTTGATTGAAGTTTATGTGATTCTAATAATTTCTATTGTTGTGGATATTTCTCTATTAGTTCTTGTTGTTTGTGGATGTTTCTAGATCATTCTCCATCATTTTTCTACATCTATGTTGATCGATGTGCTCATGGTCGAAGATTTTTATTGTGCATATTCGGGTTTTCATGTGCTCATGGATATTGTTTTTAGTGGCATCATTGTATTGGCTGACGGTATTTGATCCACATTGAAAATTTAATTTTTAATTAGGGTCGACATTGTAAATGTGTTTTACTTTTTGACTAACAAGGTTATTAATGCAATTCCATGTTGTGGATATATAAGAGAGATTTTTTGAGTGAAGTGAGTGTGCATAAGAGAGAAAATGTACACTAGAGAAAGTGTAGATGTGTGAATAGTGTTCTAATCATTCGATTGTAGACCAGAGTGAGAAGGTTGGGTGAAGTTTGAAGAAGGTTTTTTGTGCTTAACTGGAACTATAATCAGACTTGTGTAGAAGCTATTTTTTTAGTTCATACCCTTCGAATTTAATCCTATTTTGTATTGTTAGGCAATGATCCCTATTGTATTTGAGGAGTGAGCTCTAGGTAGTGTGTCTGAATGCATGTGCATTCCCCCTACTATTTTCATTATACTTTTAACTGGGTGTAATATTGTGGACTAACATCCATCATGGTTTTTCCCCTAACAAGGTTTCCATGTAAAAAATTTGGTGTTCTTTGTGTTGATTGCTTATGGTTTACTGTTCATTCATCAAATATGAGTTTAGAGTTAAGTAAAGATTAAAAAGTTTATTATTTTGTGACAACTGATTCACCCCCCTCTTAGTTGTTTGCTCTTGCTTTGCCAACATATTGATCCAATTTTTACCTCAAAGTTATTGTAGTCAAATAAGAGGATTTAATTCTTGAACAAAAACCAATTAATTTGACCACACAACAATAGAAAATGTGTTTTGATAAAATTGAAACATCAACATGGATATATAGTTAAGTAATTATTTCAAATCAACAAACAATAGATACCAATATTGCACCACACAGAGTTAAAGATCTTTCATTGATTTCACCCAAAATTTATACATGCATCAATGTCCATTCAGTATAACTTATATGACAAACATTCTAAAAATGCTTCTACTATATCTCTTATTTCCTCTCTATTCACTTTTACCATCCTATCGCTATATTTCCAACATATATATCAATACTTTAAAGACGACAAGCCCCTTCATAAATGTATTTTGAGTTTAACAACAATTAAACATAATTAATTAGGCTTTAGTTAGCCATAAATGGAATTTTGTCAAGTGATCCAAATAATCTTGTCTTGAATGGGTGTCAACATCTTCTACCATGTTCCTGGCTGCTATCTCCATGATCACCATCATTTCAATATGCTCGCATGCCTCACTAAACGTTGAGTCCTTACTTGCAACTGCTTCCAGTGCTTTATGTAATATCAACCTGCATTCTCCAATCCATTCAATCCTATCTTTTAACTTTCAATCAGTTCGAAACAATGCAAGTACCCCTTCATTGGCAACATTAGTGAACTCTTTTGTGTCTACTTGAAGTTCCTTGTAGTAGCCCTAGTGTTTCCTCATAACATCATTTGCAGCTATGATTGCCCCACCATCAGAAGTGCTCTTCTTTTGAACTTCCTGTATTTTTTCCTAAATTTTTTCACTAACCCTTTTGTGCTCCTAAATTGTAGCATAACTCTTTGAATGATTTCCCTAGAACTTTCTCATCCAAACCATTAAATTGGCATGCCTTTTCTTGAATACTACAAAGAGTGTATCAAATTTTTCTTTAGCATATATATATGATTCCTCCCTTTTGTCCTTTGTCTAGGAAATTTCTCCTTGATTCAATAACCTTGTACCCTTGACCATGTCCTTTAGAAAATCATTCTCCTTAAGAATCTTCTCGTTAATCATCTTGTACATATCCCTTTCTTTGATCAACATTTGAATTTGTGCTTTATTCAATTTGGCAACATTGATGCTAATATCAGCAATTGCAACTAGGTCAACTTCTCCAACCTTTAATATCATCACATGGCCAAATGCCTTTTTTGTGTCAATTATCACCAATTTCATGTGTGGAGGATACAAAGCCCAAATCATGAGATAATTTTCAACAGGGTTGTACTTCGACCTTGTGTACACTTTTGTAACTCCTTCTGGGCTTAACTTGTGTGTTTCACCGTTATTGTGTAAAAAACTGTCAAAGACAAGAGCTAAATTCAAATCCAAACCAGGGAATATCATAACACCAGATTCTTCTAGCAACCTCCTTCCCCTTCTAGATTCAATTCTTTCATTTCATTCTCCACATCTGACTTCAAGGTCTTTAGTATTTGTGCCTCAGTGCTAGGAGTAATATCTAAAACAAACTCCCTAATTGATTTCCCCTTTTGCTTATACAAAATGACCTAAATTTAGAAGACTTGATAAACTTTTCATCAGAAACAAAAGACCTATAGGCTAGTTTCCTTGCATCTGCATCAAACACCTCCTCAACCTCGTGCTCTCTATTTGGAGGTTGATATTCTTCTATTTTTAGTTTTGAAATCTTGTTCATTTGACCATGATGTTTTTTTTCACCAGATGGTTCTTCATCACCCAAAGACAACATCTCTGCCTCTTCACTTTCCCTCATCTTTTGTTCCATCTTCTAATAATATTCATCAACAACTAATTATGCTTCCGTCTCTTCCATATTTTTGATTATGTCATCATATGGATAAGGTATATGAGAATACCTGCCCAAGTTTACCTTTTTTTCTAGCAAAATCAATGTAACCTTTAGGTTCAAACCCTTTTCTTGGTGATACTTTCTTCAAATTGAACTAAGATTATTTAAAATCAAATCATATCCCTCCTTAGACAAGACAGTGAAAACTCCAAAACATAATGTACTTGGCATGAATGATTGTTTCTGAAAAGAACTCAAATTCATAACACTAGAGTAATCTAGTTGTCTAAAAATTTCCAAATATGAAATTCTATCTAGTACTATTTTTGAGAGAAGGAAAGGTGTGTCTTGAAATCCATACACCCTAATCATCATGGCATCAACATAATAGTACCAATCGCCCCAATTGTGACCAGTAGTTATTGATCCATTGAAATATTTTGTCCTCAAAAATATCTTAATTTCACCAATTAAAGAATGATAACAAGGATGATTAAAAAATATATACAATATTTTGAAAAAATGTTCCTCAAAATGCACATAACTAGAACTCACAAATCTACTATCTCATATGGCAGTCTAGAATTGCACTGGCAGTGGCTAACCTTCATTGTCAAATTCTGTGACCTTCAGTTCTTCTAGCCACATTCCCATCTCCTATCCATAGTAGAGTATCATATGCATGAGAATTGAATAATGCTCAAAGTGCAGAGTGGGAGAATCATTCTTAATTTCCATCAACCTTGAGTCAATTTTTGTGAAAATGTGTGAAGCATAGTGAAATGGCCTTGCATTGTGGCATTGCAAATCTACTACAATTACCATTGGGCCAATTGACATAAACTCATAAGCTTTAGTCCCTAACACCTGACATACAGAGAAATATGTGTTCTTCAAGTAGGGTTTAAACAAATCCACATGGAAAGGAGGCCCATCATTGTCCTCAAGTGGAACAAGATTTTCATCTCTTCTTGGTCTATGTAAGGGAAATATCTAGCCTTTGTACACTGTGTTCATCCTCTAGTATTCCTTTTCCAAGTTCTCATATATAATTGTCTCATCATATGTGTCATCGAGATTAAATACCTCATAGAGTGCAGTTTTAGATACAAATATAAAGGGCTCACCTTGTAAGTTGCATATAGCCTTCAATTTTGGGCTATAATATTTGGTCAAAAGTTTCACCAGTTCCACATTCAGAAACACATTCAGAATGACCAATTTCCCCAAATTGTGAATCTAGGGGTTGCACAATGGTTGAAACCAATTTCTCCTATGGTAGTGGAACATGAATAGTTCATAGCCTCTAACAGGGGTCCATGCATCTCCTATGTGTCTACATCTATCCTCAAATTTCTCGACATCAACCCTTAACTGCACAGACCTTCTAGCCTTTGGCCTAGACTAGGAAATTGTTCAATGAGGTCTTGTTTTATTTTCCTCTCCTTTGTTTTAGGTTCCTCACCATTTTCAATTCTTTGTTTTTTAGCTTTTGGCTTACTACTTTCACCTTGTTTCCTACCCTTTTTCTTCTCAAAGCTTGACCTTTCCATCTTTCAATATAACAAAATTGAATTAGAATTACAACTGCAAAGAGACTTTGTGAACTTACTTGTGAATCTCTATCCGCACTGAAATTTTGGATTTTGTCTGATCTTCCATCCTTCTCACTGTGAATTCTGAAAATACCTTTGTTTGTTCCTCTCTCAATCAAAATATATGCACATAATTCACATTCGTGTGGCCATTAATGTCTATCTATGTGAATGAATGTAGTAGATTCTTTGAATTTTGAAATGTCAGAATGACAAGATCATATCGGTGAGACTCCTTTGGTTCTTGGTCAATCTATGTATCCATCTTGGCACCACCCTTGTTTTATATTTTCTCATTTGATTGCCAAGACATAATTGAACATCTTTTCGATGAGGAGTGACCTTTGATTTATCCTCCTTGGTCAGGAAGACCGGGTGATTCTTCTACCGATGCTACACGAATGACCCCTTTCTTTTTTTTCCAACACGTACTACTTCAGGGAGATCATTGTGAAGTTACCTAGATTTAAAATTGTTTTGGATCATTAGAAGCTCCTTTTCCATCATCGGCCAGGGTTACTCTGAAGAATATTGATCCCTTTGTATTATCACCAGCATGAATAAAACCATTGCTAAGAGAATGAAACATTGCTCCGATGTCATTTAGTCTCTTTGATATGTCTATCTACTGCTTCTTTCATTTGAATGGGTCAGGAAGACTCTCCCCGAAATATCCTTCATCGATGGAACCAATATGGTCATCGAGATCTATGTGACTCATTTTTATTGCACAAGTCTTCCTGATAGTTTTTCTTTTGTCCCATCGGTGAAAGAATATTCGTGTCTTGTCAATCAATTTCCATTGGTGTGAGTTAAGAGATCGGCCTGACCTGGCAACTTCGCTCTAACTGTTTTCTTCTTGTCGATACTTCCATCGGTAAGACGACAAGCATTGTCTTACGGATTATGCATTCTCCATGACCTCTCATTAGTGTAACTCGGTTCACTTCTTGCTGATATATAGAAGATTCTCAAGCTAAGAAGCTATGATCTGGTGATCGGAAAGACTTGCCCTGATATTGTTGATATAGACCAGTAGTTTGAAACTCTTGCTCAATAATGTCCAGAGGAATGCTCATGTATCAAAGGATAAATTGGTGGGATCATGGGTTTATCTTGTCACACAAATATTAACAATTTGTACCACTTATGAAATTATGATGTGGGAACTTCCTTGGGAACATGAGTAAAGGCAAAAAAATACAAGATTTTATAGTTCCAACAGGACCTTGTTGTGTTGATGATTGACCTTGCACTATGGTTTCCACTTGTCCTTGTAGATCCACTTGAGGTGGTTGACTCACTTGACTTTGTTGAACATTAGGAACACTTTGGGTACTTGTAATGGAAGAATATGGTTGGGAATTAAATGTTGGTGTCCAATTTGCTTTGTGGGTATGTGATTGTGAGTGGTATTTGTGGAATGGAAAATTTTTAGGGAATGGTTGTCTTGAGTACCCACATTTTTGGTGTTTCCTAGATTGGAGTGATACCAAGTTGGGTTCCTAATCAAGTTGCAAGACTAGATGAAATCAGTCTAGAAGTTAAATATTGACTTAACACATGTGATGAAGAGGATTGAGTGATAGATTGAACAACATTTTGGACCAAGGTATGCGTGCTAAATATTTCAAGAGTAGATGCCATGTTTCCCAAAAAAAAAATTCCCTTAATTTGTTCAAATCAAAGGTGGATGGGAGTTTAGCACCTTCTCTTTCCAAGGCTAACATGTATTGAGTTGGATTTGCTTTCATCAAAGTAGTGATAAGGTGGTGAGTCTTGGGATTTTGTTGGTACTCAAGTAGTTCCTTTCTGGTGTGTTTATTTGGATTATTGGTGACATCCTTTACTTCATACCCTATTTCTTGTGAAGTTTGAGGTGGATTTGGAAATGGAGTTGAGAAACCTCTAGGATCAAAGTATTGTTGATTTAGATCACTCATGGTGGATAAGTTTTGGTTTTGATCCATGTCTTTCTTGGATTTTGACCTTGTTGTTGCTATGAATTTTGGATCAACTTTGGGAGTTGTGTGATGGGATTTATATTGTTGAAACGCTTGAGTTGATTCAAATTTTGGTAGAACTGACCCTCTAAGGTGTTTAGGACCAATGGTGTTATGGATGATGAAGGATGGGTGATGTGGATGGTAAAGAACTCTTAGTTTTAGACAATACTTGACTTAAGGTTTGATGTTTGTGTTTTGATAACGATGCTAATGAACTTGTAAATCCTAAAAGTAGACTTGTGACGTTAGGATAAACTTGTTCAAAAGGATTTTTGCTAATTTAACTAAATGTATGAAAAAGGATTCATATCCAAACATATAGCTAAACTAGGTGATTTGTTGATGAAAACCTAAGTCTAGGAGGTTATTGTGTCCAAAATTTAAATTTGTTTGTGAGATGAGATGTCAAATGATTTGATGTGAATGTGATGATTGATCCTAATTTTTTAACCTAAGAGTGACTTTTTTTACAAGATCAAGATGTCGAAAGACATTTTTTTCCTTGGAGTGTTTAAACCTAGGAAACCAATGTTTTTGATGATAGAACCTTGATATAATGTTTGATAGTGCATTTCCTTGTTTTCTCTTTGTTTTTTTTGGAATTCAAGATGGTTTTGAAACATAGGACAAAGGTGTACCTACTTTATGGGTTCAATGGATTTAAAATTTGATTTAATAAGATTGCTTTTACCACATAAAATATCTTGATTTAGTTTAAACTAAGAATACCTATGACAAGGAAAAATGCTTTCCAAAAAAGCTTGACATTGTGGAAATCAAAGAGTTGTGACATAGTTCTCTAGGTTAACTTTGATAAAAGTGAGTAGAGATATGGTCAAATATATTGGGAAACCACTAATATATTTTTTTGATAAAAACAAGATATATTTAGGGGTATGAAGCAATATATTGTCCTTTAAGTGCACTCACATATAATCAAAGGTTTTGAAATTTTTTACCATGTTGATGTTTGTTTGAGTTTTTTTGAATGCCAAGTAATGTGTTTAACTGACTCAATGGATATGGGAGATATTTTGCAAGTCTTCTTCCACAAGACTTACTAGTTTGGCTCAACAAAATCAGTCAATAAAAATCTAGAGGAATAAAGGTGTGTCACTTCTTAGCAGGCTTACCTCACCCCTAAAAGAGTGAGGTAATCCAAATTTATAGAGGGGTAAAATAGGCCATATCAAGGAAATGTACTATCTTGATATGCCTAGATTTGTACAAGAGAATGAACTCTTAAGCATTATGTTGGAAATATGGAGCCTTGCCACATGAGCATGAACTGTATATGGATTGTGTTGGTTGTTCCTATGTTGGCATTGATGTCAACGTGGTGACAAATATATGGGAAGCTTACTTAGTTAACCAAAAGCTATTCTCTACTGAAAGTATTATTTTCTAATGAACCAGTGCATTGGTTTTTGAGTCCAGAATTCACCGCAACAAAAGAAATGACTCTAATCTCTTAACCATGTTATTATGTCTCATTCAGATAACTACATCTTGGATTTTGAGAATTTTTGTGTGGCAAGTAGAAAGTTATCACTGATAGAGTTTAGCTCTATATTCCACTATTGTTTCTCTGCTCAACATATTTGTGTGGGAGACTCCACATTTTCATAAGAACATTCTAAAATTGTAGTATGATGACAAATTGATGTAATATCAGAAATGAAAGGTGTTTTCTTTGTAGATTGTATGTTGGTTTGGAGGTTATGTGGTTAAGTCCTAGTCTTGGCTGACCTAACGTATGACATACATTAAGAAGAATATATATATTTTATGGATTTTTTCCAACTTGATATAATGTACTACATGGAAAAAACATTTTTAAATCATATATGGTGCCGACAAGAGTGTTTTCTATTATTTTTATTTCATCTAATTAGGTCCACCTAATTGATGAATGAGATATACTTGCATATATATATATATATATATATATATATAAGATTCTATGAAGAGAAAAATTAGAGTAGAAGGTGTCTGGAGTGTGAAGAAGAAGTGTAAGTGATGTAGAGGAAGGACAAGTTTCAACAAAACTTGACTACCCTAACTCACTTCCTTTAAGGTTTTCATTAAACCCAAAGCTTAAGCCCTCTTGAATTTCTTTACAACTATTGACCATTGAGCTTATTGGATCACTAGATATGGGAAACACATATTGAAGGGATGGAACAACATAAAATGGTGGGACAACAATATTTCAAGAACTTTTGACTCATTAATTAACTTCATGCAACTTATCACATTGGCAATGCCTTAACAAGACTTATACTTTGACAAAAGCAATAACTAGCACCACAACAAGGAGAAATAGAGGAAACCTCAAGGGAAAACTTTTTTTGAGATAAAAAAGATCATGAAACATCCCTATGTGAAGCCCAACAATGTAATCATTCATTTTTTGTAACATTTAACCTTAAACTACCAAAATCTATCCTTTTGGGACACTCAAAAAAACTTACATCAAACTAACAAATTTGAGAAATATCTTTGAGACACAATACTAAGGGATATTTCTTCACAACCCTTCATCATTGTTTGGGAAAGTTCAATCCTTATTGTACATCCTTCATGACTCTTTCTCTGCCTTTTGTCAACTTTTGTGTTTGATATATTCACAATATCAGACTACTCATGAACTTTTACATGTGAAAATTTTAAATAGCCCTTACAACTTAGGAATATGGTAAACTACATAAAAATAAGCCTCTCCACCCATTTTGGTTATTTTTCACTAATGGAAAGGAGAGTTACATGTTATTTTATGCTCATTGTTACCCTAGGTAGGGTTTCTACCCACGTAAAGTAAAATTGCTCTAACTTTTAATCTACTTGATGAAAAATGATGAAAGAAAAAGTGAAATTTACTAGATTCACATGCACACAAGATCCAATAGGTTATAGAAGCATTGGTGGTTTGTATATACTATACCAACAATTAGAAATGAATGAAAACAATAGAAAACTAAGAAAAACAAATTATTTTCTTCACTAAATTGCAAAATCAATTGTTCAACTCTATCCTTCAACTAGGAGGGAGTCTTTTCCTTACATTAATTTTTTTTCCAATCATTAGAAACCATTTCATTCAATGCATGTAATAGTTACTTGATTTTTTGACACTTTCTAAAAGTTACATGACATCATTTTGTGCACATTTGGAAACTTTTTGTAACTTTACACCAATGACCCTCTAAGCACTCCAAGGTGGATTACATGATCAAAAATGGTCATACATGAACTTAGGGAACTCTAAATCAAACCACACAATATAAAACCAAAATTACATAAAATATGCAAAATAAGGTCCTAGTGACCCTGCACCATACCCCCAAGGGAAAGAAATTCAAGTCCCACTTGAGTGTAGATCTACAACTACATAACCATGTTTGATGATATCAGACTCATACATCCAAGTTGCATCCTCCATAGGTGGAAACCTCCATTTGACCAAGTATTACAAATACGTGGTGTTTCTTATCATCTTAAGCTCCTTTGTATCTAATATGTACTCCAACTCTAAAGGTTGGCTGGGAGGAAGGTATTTGATCCAATGCTCCAGAACCTACTTCATTACCTATAACAACATCCCCTTTAAAATAGCATAGGTCAAATACATTAAAAATAGGTGAGATTACAATTCCCTTGGTAGTTCAATCTCATAAGCATTGGGACCAAACTTGTGAACAACTCTACAAGCACCAATTTTCTTCATTTGAAGCTTGGAATACTATCCCTTAGGAAATCTATTCTTCCTTAGATGAGTGATAACTAAATCTCCAACCTTGAAAGTGAGTTCTCTCCTCTTTATATCATCTTGTCATTTGTATTTGTCCACACTTCTTTGCAAATGACCCTTGACTTGTTGGTGAATTTCCTTCATAAACACAAAATATTGTTCACCCTCAACACTCATCCTCTCCACTCCCCTCATATCCCTTAAATCAAAGACTCCTCTAGGCTGAAAACCATAAACAATTTCAAAAGGACTCTTACCCACACTCATATTCACTGAATCATTATAGGAAAATTTTACCTAAGGCAAGATCAGATCCCACTGAGTAGAATGCTCTTTTATAAGGCATCTTAAGAGGTTACCAAGTCTCCTATTTACCACTTCAATCTACCCATTAGTTTGAGGGTGATAGGAAGAGTTGAAACTAAGATTAGTACAAAGTTTCTTCCATAAAGTTCTCCTAAAATTCTGAACAAACTTAGTATCTCTATCTAAAACAATACTCAAAGGTAAACCATGAATTCTTACCACTTCCTTTAAGAACAAACCAGCAATATATGATGAATCATGAGTGCTCTTGCATGGAATGAAATGTGCCATCTTGGAGAACCTTCCCACTACAGCATAAATAGAATCAAAACCTCTAGGTGATTTTGGTAAACCCATTACAAAATCCATGCTTATAGACTCCCAAGGCCTATTTAGAATAGGAAGAGGCTGATATAAGCCTGCATTTGTATTGCTTCCCTTGGAATTTTGACAAATAACACATTCCTCAACAAACCTTCTTACACCACTTTGCATTTTATGCCAAAAATAGTGCCTTCTCAACTGCTCCAAGGTCTTATCAAGATCAAAATGATCTGCAAGGTTTCCACTATGCCTTTCTTTGATCAAATTATCCCTCATAGAACATTTAGGCACAAAAATTTGAGCACCCTTGAACAGCAAACCCTCTTGAATAAAAAAAATTATAACTTATCTCATGAGGAACACCATTGGATTGGCTGCAAGATGCATAAATTTCCTTGAAATCAACATCATCTACATACATACCTTTTAGTGCTTCAACGACTACACTTTTCAATTGGATTTCTTGCACCATGAGTGTCCTTCTACTCAATGCATCAGCTACTTTGTTTGACTTCCCATTCTTATGTTTGATGGTGAAGGTGTAACCTTGCAAATATTCCAGCCATTTGACATGCGTATTACTGAGTTTGTCTTGACTGTTCAAAAATTGGAGAGCAAGATTCTTAGTAAAGACTATAAAATCCATTGGAAGTAGGTAGTGTATCCACTTTTTCAAGGACTAAACTAATTCGTACATTTTTTTGGTGTTTTTTCCAACTTAGCCCCAAAATTCTCTAAAGGATAGCCAATCCTTATGTTCAATACATTCCTAGGCTAGTGGCTAACACAACGAGTAAAGAATTTTGAGGTCTTTACTCTTGCACTTCAGGTTTTGTGGGGCTAGGGAGGGTATTTCCCAATTTTTGTTCACTCTAATTTATTAAAATGGAGAACACTTCTTCATAGATGGGTTCCTACTTTAGGAAAATAAATAAAATTCACTAAGGATTTGGCTTATCTTTGAGTAAATAATTGTCCATTTGCTAGGAACAAGGATGTATTGCAAACTTAAATTTTAGAATTGACATGATTCTAATATGTATTGTTCTTGTTTTGAATCTATGTCTATGCATATTGCTAATTCATTTGATTGCATGAATTGTTGAAAAGCAGGCCAGTGCCTCATCAATCAGATAAATGGAGTCAAATATGAAATACTCAGTAATACACAAATTATTTAATCTTGAAGTAGATGGACTACTTTTATAATTCCTTGTAATACAAAAACTCACAATATCCAAAACATGACTTCTTATCAAATCCTTTGCAAATTCTCAAAAAACTATGACTCCCCTTAAGCATTTAAGTAACCCTTTGAGCTAAAGTAAATAAACAAAGCCATACATTCAATTAAACCATTGTTGACAAATGAAAAGATCCTTGATAATTTCATTTATAATCTAAAAAAGTGTAAAAAGAGAGTACATTACTTAGAATTTAGATTTGTTTTGATATCAGTTATTTATGTAGAATTATTTAAGATTATTACATATAAAACCTATACCCGAGACAATTAACTAGTAGATTCATCAAGCTTTCTGAATTACAATTTTTTTTTGCACTTAAATTCTACCCAAACTAATCTAGACTTAAAAAATTTCCCCTTTTAATGAGCCTTGAAATCCCTTTTATAGATCAAGGGAGCAACAAGCATCAAGCTCATTACAGTTACATTTCATAATTATTTCAAAATTAATTTCATTCCATTTGGGTCAGTTCCCTAACCATTACATTTAATCATTCATTTACCATAGGAAATAAAAAGGAAAAAAGAGCATAAATAAATTGGTCAGAGAAGCACACACAAGCCTTCCAAAAGGGTTGTTATCAAAATCATCATGTTCACCAACACCGGGGAAGTCACCATCATTACCAACGGTGGAAAAAAATGAACCAACCACAGGAGTGACGAATCAACAAAGTCCAAAAAAAATGCATACCATTCAATAGGAGAACACAACTGCTACACGACCTTATCAGCAGCTAAGTAAACACCTTCACCTAGTTTCATGATAGAAATTGGAGTTACAATAATCACCTCATCATCTGAATCATTATAGGGCACAAGGGAAATAGGACAATGGCCAAAGTCAGGGCTAACTCCTCCTTGCTCACATAAAGAACTATCAAAAATTAAAATAGGAACACTGGGCTTCCCTAAACAGACCCCAAAACCTTTACTTCGCCTCATTATTTCTTTCACAAACTCAATAGGCCCTTTTCCTCTAAACTTGACTAATTATTCTAAACTAATCCTATTTCTCATATTGTAATTACTCTTGATAGTGGTTTTCTCAACCTTCTTTCGAACACTCCTCTTACCCTTCGAGATAGTTGCCTTTTCTGCCATAATGCGTTTTGCTTCAAGAACATATGTGAATGGATCCTACATATTCAACCTCCTAGACCATCGAATTGGTGTGGTGGGAGTACTTGGATCACTCATTTTCCTAGAGTAAAATACTAACCAAAGCTAGTTTTTCAAGAAAAAACACTAGCCACAACTTTCAGAGAATTCCCATGCACAAAAAATGAAAACCCCAAGAACACTAGACAAGATGACACAGAATACTATTGAAATGCAACAACAATACTACATGCATGCAAACTTACATACAAGAAGACATCACATAGCCACCTCTGTAATACTTCATTTAATACTTAGAATTTTCTCTTCCAGTACCTAAAATAATCATTTATGTTCCTTGATATTTTGTGAATGATCAAACAAATTACAGGTGATCCTCATTAAATAAGGGAATTAGAGGTGAGCTACATTTATTGGCCACCATGGCTTGCTTACATGAGCAAAAAATCAAACCTTGCATGTTGGATCTCAGTCATCGATCGTTCATGATTTAAAACTCAATCAATGAGGCTCATTAAGGATCGCCACTTGCTTTTATACATGTATTTAGAAATAGCAATGAAGTGCTTTAAAACTACCACATACCCATTTGTATCCCAACTCCATCATTCTCAACTTGCTCACCATTGATCTTGATAATCTTAGCCGTAAACCCAATCACATCGCCCATCGCATCTTCTAGTTTTTCTTTGGTACCTCATCAAGTTATGGTCGAGGAACCAATGATGAGATATTGGTCCTTAATTAGGATCACGGAAAGATCTTAGCCAAAGACCTGAACCCTATCACTCATCGTGTCTTCACTTTTCATTGAGAAATCTTAACTCATGATAGACTGAGCCTGTGTGATGGGGAAAAACTCCACCCATTGGAGGTCATGGGTTCCCTTTTGGAGAGCATGAGATAACCAGTGATAGTGATAAGTCTAGCAATCAACTAAATAATTAATCACATTTCTCAACAGGGTTTGCTTTGTAGTGGTGGCAATGTAACACACAATAGGCGACAAACCTAGCACGGTAAGAAAGATAGTTTATTGCTCATCATGGGATGGAGATGGTCCATTATAAAGGAACACGTGATGAGTGATGGACCGCCAGTGGTAAACTTAAGTGATGCTAAAAAACATGTGGGAATAAGTTGTTTTTAAAAGGGGTACTTGCTAGGCTCAACGGGTAACCTAAATTTTGGGGCTAGTTAATGATGACAATGAAGACCATAAAATTCCACTTAAGTAACTAGTTACCTAACATGGTTGGTCAATGAGAAAACATAAGCTGATAAGAGGATTAAGGGTATAAATGAGTGAAGACCACAAAATCCTAAACTCTAGTAACAAGGAATAATTGATCACAGGCTTGACCATGGAACTAGTGGGACAATGAAATTTTAGGGTTCCACTAGTGGCTCTGATTGGGGATGTATGCCTCTTGTAGGCATAGTAAGAATCTAGAATCTTAGGTAGAAGAAAACCAGCAGAAAGGCACAAAAACAAGGGACAAGAACAACAAACCAAGAGCATTGATTATAGGGATAAAAAATGTAGCTTTTATTTCCAATCCCAGAAGCCTTCTCTTATAATTTCTTAGGCTTAATTCTCCAAATTGAAGGCCAAATGGCCCCCAAAAACTTAGCAGTTATTTTCTCTATTAAACACCTTATCTTGCTCTGATAGCAAAGGATCAATATGTGCATCATGCATTTTCAAGAAACCAGCATCACCATGATTGACACCATCAATTCCACTTGCTATGAGTACTGTAGAAAAAAAGAAACTTGCTTGATTTTGGGAATAATTGATGATAAATTGGACTTAACAATGCCTTGATTTGGTGTTGTGAGGTGTTTTTCACATTCACACTAGGTCTTGGACCCTTGCAAGCTGAATAAAATGCATTTATTGATGTCTTATGAAGGTGTTGTGAAGTATTGTAACACATTTCTACAGTTTTCTAGAATCTTCTTATTATAATTCATCTAAATATCACCTTTTTATCACTTATCAAGTCCTATTTCAAAGTTTTGTAAAGTCTTGTAACAAGATTTCATGCTTTTCTAGTCTTGTTATCACTATTTACACCATTCTTATGCTTTATTTGACCCCTTTATGCACTCATAAGACTTAATTAAGTGTATTTTTGAATGTAAACCCGAAAAACAACATTAAATGCAACTTAATTCTTGACACCCACTTACAAGCCTAGAGTGGGACCCATTCACCATGGGTGGTGAATGAGTCCCTCTTGGCTCCAAATTCAAAATAATTCAAAAAGACCTTATGTCAGCCTATGATGTATTATTGGGTAATTAGGGCATAAATGTGCATAAATAAGTGTTTTTCCATCCATTTCAACCCCCATTAATCTCTTAACTCATTTACAACTCATTCAAACAAATTATTCCATCTCAAGTCAAGCAAGCTAGGGTTTCATCATTGTAAATCATCAAGTTAGCTTCCTAAGACATTCAACGGTAGATTCTTCATGTTTTACTACAGAAATTCAAGATGAGTCATCATGGAAAGGTAATAAAATCCACCATTACATGTTTCATTACATTCTTTCATCATTTTGGTTTAATTACCTAAAAGGGGTTTGACCAAGGCAAACCCCCACACCCTAACATCCAACATTTCTCTTTCTTGTCTTGTGTGTTTGAAGATTTAGACATCTTGGAGGCTTAGAAATCATTGAAGATGGCATTAAAAATTTGTTCAAGTCATCTCTTCATTGTATAAGACAAAATATCAACAAAAAGTCACTTTCAGGCCTGAATTTGACAGTTTCAAAACCGGACACCTAGAGAAGCTGAAAGTGTAGACTGAAGGCTCTTGTTTCCACCTTCGAATCTTCAAAAATTCAAAAGTGGACTCATTCACCATGGGTGGTGAATGAGTCCCACTAATAGGCCTGATTTTGGTTTTTTGCATTTTTTGATACCCTTTTGTCTGAAACGGGCTCTAGAACAGTTTCACAGAACTAGGACTGATTCGACTAGAATGGTGAATGAGTCCTACCAAGCCTAAAAATCATCATCAGTAGCATTCCAGAAGTCATTTCTAGTCTCTATCCATATTCCAAGTGCACACTTTCAGTTTCATCAAGTTTTGTCGTAATTTGCATTCATTTCTAAGTGTTTTTGCATTACACAATGTTTTTTCAAGAAATTCACATTTCTTAGGTTTTGCATACTTAATAAATCAATTTTATCAACTAGCTACATTTAGATCATTGCATTTAGTCTCAATTCCATCTTAAATATCTTAGTTTGAGTGAACTACTTAGATTTTAAGTGTGGGATCTATCTCTTTCCATTAGGTGAAAGACCCTAATTGAGCAAAAGAGACTTAGTATCCCTAACTTATAAAATCTATGGTTCACTATGAAATAGCCTTGTTTATCAATCAGTTCCACTGTAGGCTCATCCAAGTGATTTGGAAAAGTAAAAAATTTCATACTCCACCTTATCATGAATTTTAGCATCATATTCATCTTGTACATCAAATTGAAATCCTTCATATACACTTTGTTGTATGCTAGGCCCAGCTTTTGAAGTATCAAAGAGAGAATATTTATATTCAACAACTCCCTCATTTTACTTCACATGAGTGTTCGCATCATTATATGGAAGCAATTCCATGATAAGGTCCATAAGGTGAGGGGTATCTGTAAAGAATTCAAGTGCACATTCATACTAGTGAACATCATACCTTATGCTATTTGCACCCCTAAGTTCCCCTTCACATAGGTCAAATAGTCTTGCAATATCAGCATAATCTGAAGACTTGTCAAATTATTTCTCCTCATCAACATGCAACAATGTGACTTTAGGACCAATGTACCTATTTGTGTGCATCAGTTGATCATTCAAAAAGGGGTTTCCTCTATCAATATGGATATCATCCTCTAGCATATGTGTTGTAATGCCCCGTCTAAATAACCTAAGAATGTTGCAAAGGTGATATAAAAGTGTAATAAAAAAAATTTTAAATGTTACTAATATGTTAATTAGTTGCATACATTCTTAGGTTAAACGACGTTACACTACTTTAAGTTTTCCATAAGCGACTTAAGTATTTCACATTGCTCCCAATTAAATCATAACATAAGATAACATTGCATAATATTAAATTTTTCATTCATGATAACATAGTAGAATACAAATCATTTTTCCATTCATTGCATTGATAAGATATTACATTGCTCATCCAACTGATGAGGTAGTTCAAATAACAAATACTTTACAATTACATTGATCACCTCTTATACAAATGAGGGATGTTTTCATATACATGTTTACAAGATACAATGAAGAAGATAATAGAAGGAATCCAAGTGCGAGCTCTCCATCCATGAAGCGCTCAATGCAACAAACATACTGGGGACCCAACGGAGTAAGGTGCACGTTCCACCCAACCATGTGGTACCCGTAGGTCCACCCCCCGTGCTAGGAGATAGTAATAAGGCTACCTAGACCAAATCTACTAACCCTAGACACTAGTACATACACACTATTGGTTACATTGCTTCCAGATAGGACAATTGATTTGAAACACAATCACAAAGTTTAAATGTTATTCTAGGTGGAGTGTCATCACAACGATGCAATGGTTACCCTGGTGTTTCTTCCTAGGTCCCGGCCCCCAATCCTTGGGTTACCCTGGTAACCTCTTACGAAACCCGGCCCCTATTGCATACAATTGCGGAATCAGATGTCCCTTAAGGAAACGAGACAACGATTTGCCATTCCAGGCCTTCTCGACTTATACTCATAACTGTGGTAGCTTATGAGTCAAAAGCAAGGCATGCATATCTTGTTACAATTTTTAATCTCTATCTAATGTGTCATTTAGTTATCACTAACTTAATTAACTGTTTGTAAGTTACCCTGACACCACTTTGTGTGTCCGCCCTTACAAACAGCCACTCCCCTAAACATAACAAGGTTTCTAGGTTTTTATGACTAGGGTTTCCCAAATGCACAGTTTACACCTCACAATGATAAACAATCATAACAATATAAAACACCACTTTTAAATCTTGCATAACCCAAGTTAATAAGATATATTTTGAATACAATAAAACCCCCATTTTTCCAATTCATTCTGGAAGACTTGAACAGTTAAATACTTTCCCGACTTGCCCAATCACAGAAGTAAAACAACGATTTCGAACAATGGATATAATCTTCTACCGTTTGGATACGCTAAATCCATATATATCAATTTGATAACAATATATATATTTTCAAAAGAAGAAACTCAAGAAAATTAACTATATCAATTAAATCCATTTTCTCTGATTTTCACAATTTCACTATAAAATATATTCTATTATTTATTTATATTTTTAAAAAAAAATTAAAATAAACAATAGTAAATATTATCATATAATTCTATTCAATTAACACTTATTTACTTCAATAATATTTCCAATATATATATATATATATATATATATATATATATATATATATATATATATATATATTAATATGAATATTTAAATTCATATCATATATACATATGTTTATATATATATATATATAAACAAATAAATGAAAATATTTATAAATTAAATCATATTTAAATAAAATTCTGAGATTTTCATAAAATCGCGAACTTTATTTTATAACCAAATTTTATAAACTACATTCAAAGCAAACAAAGCTTTATAATGGTAAGGCTACCATTAATATGGCAGGCCGGCTGCTGGTACGCAGCTTTGCCAGGCTGCGTAAGCAGTCATCGACTGCTATGCGCAGCCTTGCCAGGCTGCGCCCAGCACAGACACCTATGGGGAGGGTTTCGGCCCTCCCCAATAAAAATTCAAAAAAAAAATTTAAAACATATAAAATTTAAAACTGTTTTTTTTTTAAAATGGATTTTAATAAAACAATATTTAACACACAGAAATTTATTCCTACGGAAATATTTGATGAAAATTTCGCCAGCAGAATTTAATTTCCGTATGGCGATTTTTTTTCAATAAAAATAATTTTCTTCTATAAAATTTCTTCAATCATAATCACACTATTTTAAAAGAAAATAACACAAAATATCAAAGTATCTTTAATAATACAGATGATAATTTTTTGGTAAAATATTTTCTACAAATTTTGGGAAAATTATTTCTATACAGGGTAATTTTCTCCATTCTTCTAAAATTTTAATCCAATAGGATTTTTCCAAAATTTAACAGAGATAAGTTTTATTCAAAACCAATTTTAACAAACAATTAAAATATTTATAAAAAGATTTTCCAAGATCATATACCAAGAAGATAAAATTTCATCAAAAAGATTTTCTTTACAAATAGGTTACAAAGAAAATCAACATCACAAGAAAAATACCTAGATAAATAGTTGCCTTGAAGAATGTAACCCTTTGTCTGTAGAAAGTAAATCCCTATAGCTCTTCAAGAAAATCCCGTGATCCACAAGATTACCAACCAACAAATCTCCCAAGCAAGATAAATTCCTCAAAGATATAACTTCCCCAGAGAGGTAACAAATCTTAAGAATTCCAAAATTTTACACAGAGAAGAATAATTTTTCAGTGCCCAGAAAATTTCCCCGAGGCAATACAATAACCCCATGCAATTTCCCGAGATCCTCAATATCCTCCGTGAAAATTTTTAACAACCTTTGCCATTATGGCACTCCCACACATGTCGAGAGGTTGTTGAGAAAATATCTTCTCCACCTCTCGGCAGTTTTTGCCATTTAAATTTTGCATGTAATTTAATTATTAAATTTTAAATTTTAAAAATCAAAATTTCAAACCACATGCAATAATTTAAATTTTATTTTCTAATATTCAAATTTACATGCAACTTATTTAATTTTTATTTTCTAATCTATTTAAAATTTAAAACTCATTTCACATGTATATTCTAATTTTAATTTATTTAAATATAATATAATCTATGCACTTAGTAATTTAATCTGATTAATTAATTTATTTAATTAAATAGTTAAATCCTTTTAAAGATTAACTATTCAACTAATTAAACTAACTAATGTATTAAATAATTAAGTAAATAAATTTCAATTATATTTAAATATTAATTTTAAAAACAATAATAAAACACAATAATCAACATTAAACATAAGCAAATTTACCTTTTTCAAGAACGATTTAACCAACAGAAACACATTACAACCTATGACTCAAAACTAAAAACTGAAATTGTACTAAGACTAGGGTTAAAGACCGGACTAGGATTAACCTAACTACTATCTCCCAATCAACAAATCCATTGAGTCTTGACACGCTCAGACCTGATTACACAGGTGGAGTCGGTGTCATGTACCTACAAATCCTGCAACCAAACAAACAATGTGCATACATGTATATATATATAAAACATAAAACAGACACACCGTGTGGAGAAAATCACAGATATCACAGGGCACTCGCAAGCGAGTGATGCGATTCTGTTCTCCACACCAATACACTCACAGAAGACTGACTCGATACATGTTGTTAGTCCATCATAAGCATATGTATAACCATAACAACTGAAATTAAGCATCTACGCTAAATCATGTCATGTCTAAAAACAATAAACATCACACAAAGTATCATCATGTCACACATTAATCCATCAGCACTCAAAATCGGCGATCCAAATATCCAACAAAACAACATAAGTCTAACAGTATGAAAAAGTATCATCAGAAAACATAAACATAAACGGAGGGGTACTACATGTGTGGTTGACAATTCGACCACCATTTCAAGCACATAGCCAAGTACCATAGGAAAATGAGTTTATTCATCTATTTCTTCCCTAGTACCAACATTGTATTTAGTATTTTCATTATGGGAAATAACATTATCTTCAAATTTTTCACCATGTGAAAAAATATCACATTTAATTATCAGCACATCTACGTTACTCCCTTGGTAATCATCAGATACAATTTTCTCATTCACTTGTGGGAAAATGACTTCACAAATACTTGTACCACTGCATCTTTCATGTGACTGGGTAACTATTGAATCAAAGTTGCCTTCCTCAAGGACAGAGTCAAAAACCTTAGTGTTAGCTTGATCTTCATTACTTGATATCTCATTTATATTGTATCCTCTATATTCAAAAGTATTATTTTCCAAGAATTCATTAAGATTTTCAACAAAAAGTGGATTGTTTTTACATTAGGGATAATCATTTGTCATCTCACATCCTAATAAGGGTTCATCATATAAGGTGTTTTCCCACACCTTAATTGGTTTCATAGAAGCTTCTAACTCCTCAGGGTGAAGTACTAAATCTTCCATATCTACTTCATAAACATTTTCATCAACATCTTTACTATATGCATCCTTATGCTCAAGATCAGCATACTGAACACACATTTTTATCTTAAAATTCCTCATCACTCACACAATCAACATGCTCCATTGATAGTAAACCAGAATTACATTCCAAGTATGCATCATCTACAATTTGTTCTTTCACTTGTGGACAAGTGACATCATGAGCACTTATATCATTGCATCCTTCATGTGAGGGATATGCTTGTAAATCATCCTCAAAAGAGCAATTACAATCCTTTGAGAAGCAATCAAAAACCTCAACTTCATAATGATCTTATTCACAAGAAAAATCATCACTACATAGACCATGTTCAAAAAATTTAGAGTGAATGCTTAAGGCTTCACTTTCAGTATCATGATCATTGGTTTGTAATGAAATATCAGCAACACATGAATTGTTTTTCGCTGACCACAATATGGCATGGAATAACACCTTGTATCTCTTTTACTTCTCCATCTGAGATATCACTAGAAAAGCATTCATGCATATTTACTTTGTTATCATCCCATATATCTTTTTCTTCATCAATGTTGTGTTGCTCTGTATATGTATTATTTGTGAGATAATTATAATGTTCATCTTCTAACATATTCTTTTCAATTGTTTGCACTATTGTTTGATTTTCCTTAATAAGATAGTTTTCTCCATTTAATGAATCCAAATTTTGTGCATAACCGCACTTGGCTGATTCCACAATCCTTATCCAATTAGGTACTTGGTCAAAGCTATGGGGATTCAATTCCTCTAGCAAATTACTCAACCCAGATTCATAGATTTTGCAAAACAAATCAATGCACACTAAATCCTCAAGTCTAAATTTTTTGGGGACTTATATCAAACCATCCAAAAATCTCAAAAATAGTTCATATGGTGATTCTCCCTTATGTCTCTTCATTTCATAAAATTCATGCACAAAATACAAGTTTTGATCAACATTGCTTAAATTTCATTGACATTCAACTTTAAGCTCACTATGATCTGCATATTGTGATGATGGAGAAATCATAGCAATAGAAGCATTTCCATTTTGAAAATAATTTCTATTATTTGATCCATGGATTCCATTTACATGAGGTACATTAGGATGACCAACACTTGCAACCATATATTATTTCATCATTGAGTATTTCAAATTATTTTCAATATCTATGGTACTTTGATATGCCTAATGTAATGTTGCATGCTCTTTATCCCTTAATAGGTAGCTCATCTTACTATCAAATGCACCAAGATATACAACCAAAAATTCAGTGTCATTTGGTCTTATACTTTCTAGAATTTCCCTTATTTCTTTTGTAAATCTAAGACTAAAAAGTAAGGACCAACTCATCTTCATTTTTATGGATTTCCATAAAGTTTTTTCTTACCATGCTTGGATTTACCCTTTCACCAAATTGTTCTACAAAGGCTATCTTAAACTAATTCCATGAATCTATAGAACATTCCAGTAAATATCAGAACCAATCTCTAGCATCATCCTTCAAAGATTGAACAAAAATCTTCATGACAACATCCTCATGATTTACCTCATAATCCCCCATCAAATCCCCTAACTCCTACAAATATTTTTTTGTTGATTCAAAATTTTCTCCATTGAACTTTGGTATCTTATCCATGATCTTATGTGGTATAATATTTGGAAAACCACAAATATTACTAAAATCTATGGCTTTGTACCTTTCAGTACTAAAATTCCTTTGATGTAACAAAGGGTGCTCATTATGTATTACTGCATTGAAGTCTACATCCAAATGTACAACTTGGCCAAGCATCTTGTACTACCTTATGCAAGCCTTGTCAGGCTTATCAAAAGGAAATTCAAATCCCCTTTTCAATTATGATTTTAATCCTTTACAATAGAGACTCCTTTCTATTTTACTTAAGATCTTACAATATAGCATGCTTCTTTATGATAATGCAGTAATTTCAATTTACATTCAAAAAGGCATGCTAAATTACCACTACTATTCCCTCATCTAGTACCAATTCACCTAATAGGGAACCATTCATATCATATATCTTGAAAATTATCACAAATTACTTACAAATATAATAATATTTTTTTCAGATTCATGAGAATACTTGGAATTTTAGAGCAAACATTCACCTTTGATTTTGAAACTATAGATCTAAAGCTTTGTTATATTCTTTGTCAGGTTCTTTGAGTCAGAGTCGCCACCTCTCTTCACAGAGGATTATACTTCAAATAAGATAAAGTGCCTTCAAAATAAATCTTGTTTTGGGTTTGCTCCAATAGTGGAGTCACCTTTAGATCCTTTGAACTTTTTTGCAACTGAATCTTTTACCAGGCTCAAGAATTATATGATATCTAAACAAGATGTTCAGATTTATCACACCATTTGACTTTGTAATACAACAATTTGTGACTTGGAGAATAAAAAGTTTTCCCTAGCAGAATCACCATTTCTATTGGTGTTTTTTCCAACTAAGCCTTGAAATTCTCTAAAGGATAGCCAATCCTTATGTTCAAGACATTCCTAGGCTAGTGGCCAACACAATGAGTACATAATTTTGAGGTCTTTACTCCTACACTTCAAGTTCTATGGGACTAGGGAGGGTATTTCTTGATTTGTGTTCACTCTAATTTATTAAAATGGAGAACACTTCTTCACAGATGGGTTCCTACTTCAAGCAAATAAACAAATTCACTAAGGATTTGGCTTATCTTTGAGTAAATAATTTTCCATTTGCTAGGTGTATACGTCTAAAAATGGTCATGATTAAGCTTGTTAATTAATTAAATATAAATTAGTTAATTAATTCTCCCAAAGTCATCTACATATAAATAAATTTAATTATTTATTTATATTGTTCATTCTTATAATTCTTCTACCTTAATTAAATATAATTTATTTAATTAATTCTCCTAAAGTCATCTACATATAAATAAATTTAATTATTTATTTATATTGTTCATTCTTATAATTCTTCTACTTTAATTAAATAAATAACTTTATTTAATTATTGACATTTCCCATATTCTTCTTAATTAAATTAAATAAATTTTCATAATTTATTTATATTTGATTATCATATTATTCTAGAAGTTGAATATTTAAATTCAAATATGGAATATTCTCTTCATCCCATAATTAAATTAAATATTAAATATTTAATTTAATATTTTCTTCTCACTCCACAAATAATTAAATATTTTTAAAATATTTAATTACACTCTAAATTCACTTCTAAAACATAATTAAATATAATTTATTTAATTATGCGAGTTTCTATATCCATCTTCACTTACAAATTAAATAAATTTATTTTATTTAATTATAAACTCATTCTAAACTAATTCTTCAAAACGGAAATTTCCCTTCGGATCTCAATGATGAAAATTGAAGGAAAAGGGAAACCTTCTATCTCCCTCTCAAACTTACGAAAATCTTTCACCGTCCATTCTAACAAGCTTAATCTAGGCCGTTAATCAAATCAGCCAATCGAATCCTTTCAAAGACTCTATAAATGTTGGTGTAAATCCAAGCTTTGGTTACACGCATACACACGACAAACACACAAGCATATGCACGGTTAGCTTATGCACTCACATCCTTTTAGCATCACAGCAATATTTTCATCTTAGCATAGTCTTGCATTGAGCATAATACGCATTTTTATTTACATCTCGTTCTTCAGCTGTCCATTTTGTTGAGCTAGATCTGCTGAATCTGAGAGCAATGGGAAACAAAAAAATGTTGGAGTTAGAGAGAAATAAGACGAGTTCGAGGAAGCTGCAGTAACAATTTGCTCATTCTGTTTTCCTTTTTCAGTTTTCTCGATATAGTGTCTTATTCATATGTGTTTGAATTTCTTTATAATTGATACATTTTTCATACACACATAAAATAGTGCCCACTGCGGGGCTCGAACCCACAAATTTAACATTCTCTGCAAGTTTTTTTTGACAAGTTTCCGCGTTCTGGAGTTCACTTTTGGAAAAAAATTCATTTTAGTGCATTCGACATTTTCTGCGGCGCATACGAGGTTTTTGACTCTTGTTTTGCAGGATTCTATAGCACATATAGTAACTGTTTTAGCGCATTTGGCAACTATTCTAGTGCATATAGTAACTATTCTATCTCATATAGTAATTGTTTTAGCATTTAGTAACTGTTTTAGTGCATTTAGAATCTTTCCTGTGGTGCATATACCTTTTGTTTTGGCGCATATATTGTCTATTTCAATGCATATACCTTTTGTTTCAACGCATATACTTTCTATTCTGGTGCATATGGGGTGTAACAAAAATACAAAATTCTGAGTCTAACACCTTTTGCAGACATAATTCTTTTTCTTTTTTTTGGATTTTTAAAATGAAGCAATCCTAGGATAGCCACATCTGGATAAAATGAAGCAATCTAGGATAGTCACCACATGATGATCTTGCAATTAAAATTGAATAACTTATTTTTGTGAAGCAATATCTTCACTTAGATTAGATCATTGTGATTTGGGTTTTAAAATGAACATTTGTTTGCTTTGTCTGTGGAAATAGGTCTATGCTCTCCCCTTAGCTAGGTGATCAAAATATCAGACTTTCCTTTTCAATTTCATGAATTTTTGCTGCTTTACTTACATCCTTTAGAGAGCCTGCCATAGTGGGAAAAGTACTCACCCTACAGGAATGACTCAAGTGGGTTCAAGCCAAAGCCAGGCTATTTCACCCCACTATAAAATTTAAAGCGAATTTGGGGAAACCCTCTTTTTCCAGTAGTGTGCAAGATAACAACCCCCAAAGCCTTTGTTCTAAAGGTTGGGAGGTCTCCTGAGGGAGTTTATTATTGCCGCACTGAACATAAATCCTTACTATGATTCTAGTGTAGTGGCCAACCGAAGTCAGTTTCCAAACATTCTAATAATCACAGTGCAAGGGGAGGGAAGAATATGCCCCCAAGACACTCGCCATATAACTACCAAGGACCGTTTGCTCAGGGGATATGGTATCCACTTCCGTAACTCTGAGTACGCGCCTGGAAAAGACAAAAACATGGGTGCCCCTTCAGGGGTGACAAGGTTGTGTGAGTCGACGCAATTCTAAGATGTGGGCTATTGATTACTAGAATGACCTACTTGAGCATTAAGAGTGAGTTTTCTTAAATTGTCTTTCATGTGCTAAACCTGTGAAAACATTTGTTGAAAAACATTTTTTTTATCATACACTTGGTGTTAGTATAGGGCTTTAAGAACAATTGTTTTCAAAAATGTTTGTTGTGTCTTCCATCACATTAATTCAGATAAAAAGATCATCCGAAATGAACATGAAGAACAACAACTGAAATCATTCAAAATTTATTTATACCTTTGTTCCAAAAACATTCCCATGCGTAGAGATTGGAAATCAACAAAACTTTCCAAGAAATTAGTTTCCAATAGGATCAGAAAACCCAAGAAACTATTAGGATACAAGAAAACATTGCAAAAGATAAAATTCTTGTACAAAAGTCGACATGTCTTGCTTCATTACTGAGGATTTCTTCATAGATACCAAGACTTTGTTAGGGGATTCACTAATGAGTATGATGTAGAACCTTTGGATTCACGAGCTTATTATCAGAGGTTAGCTCTATCTCAACAGCATAATTTTAACCAACCTTTTGAATTTGAAAACATACCACAACCTTCTATAGAATATCCTTCACATCCCAATCAAATCCTTTGGTGATTTTGAAATCTTTCTTCGAAAACAAAGATCAAATCTTTAAGAGTGCACCTCTCAAACATATTTCTAATTTTTGGTTCAACTTCCCCAACAGGATTCTGACATCCTTCACCATTAGAAGCCACAATCAAAAATTAGTCACATCTTAGATCATATCATAAGATTCCACATCTTATCAGATCAAGATATCACCATCATCACACTTGTCAAAAAACAAAAAAAAAAACCAAGGTCTAAGTTTAGAAGAATTCTTCAAAATCATATGCCTATCTTCACAAGATCTCAATTCAATAAATTGAAGGATGAAATCCAACAAGGTCATACCCAAAACATTCAAGAGGAGGGTGAAAGCAGTAATCCTCTTTACATTATGAGTTGTAATCCACTTTTTGACAAAGATATGGATAACAGAGAAGAAAATCCTTTCCACCAATACAAAGACACGAACAAAACACATGTAGATAATGATGAGGAACAAGAGGAGGAATGCCTTAGAAAGGCTGAGCAAGATCCAAAATTTTACAAAGTAATAGAAAAGATCTTACAGCGCGATAAAGAAAAATATTTTCGCTATCTAGCTGACCAAGGAGCAAAATTTCCTCGTGACTTTAATACTGATAATTTGAAAAGCAAACCTGAGGAAAAACCCCTATCTGATCTTAACACTTTAACTCAACAAATTAAAGCACTTCAAGGGAAAATCAAAGAGTTACAAGGGGGAACCACAATAAAGAAATATACTCTTGAGGACATTTGTCCTTATCCCTTTGATCGAAGTCTCAACATGATTCCATTTCCCAAACATTGTGAAATTCCAAAATTTGATCATTATAATGGGAAATCGGATCCAATTGATCATGTTAGAGACTTCTGAAACATGACTTTAGAGTTTGCTCATGAGGACACTTACCTAATGCGTTTATTCCCTAGGAGTCTTGGAGGACACTCTATGGAATGGTTATCAAAAATCGCACCTCCCGTTAGAACATTTCAAGAATTAATCAATCTGTTTATATCTCAATATGCATACAACATACAACGTCAGATCACCATGATAGATCTCTGCAAAGTTGTGCAAAAACTTGGTGAATCTTTCATTACTTTTCATCAAAATGGAGAAGAATGTTCACCAGATATCCACGTCTTGTTCCTGAAAAGGAAAAGATGATCACCTTCATTAACAGTTTGAATTCAGAGATGAGCTATCATTTAAATTCACATTGTCCTACCTCTCTTGAGAAACTAATCAAATATGCTATAACCATTGAAGGTGCATTGGTCAAAAGAGGAACAATAAAACTTGACAAAGACAATCCTAGCTCATACAATCATCACAATAATCAGGACAAGTCTAAATTCTAGACTCGCAACAAGAATGTGGTGAATGATGGTGTTGTTGATGCAAATCAAGTTTCAACTAAGCCATTTGTTCTCAGTACTCCGAGTGCTCCTCGCAACAACAATTATAACCATATCAACTTGGTCACAAATCAAAGAAATATTCCTCCTCCTCTGAGAAGTAATGTGAATCAAAATTCTACTCCCAATCAAGGGACTGTCAAAAATCAAGGTTACCGAGGAACCACTAATAATAACAACTCCTTAGAGAATACCTCGAATACAAATCCTCAATGATTCTCATTCTTCTCGAATAGAAGAACTTACACCTCATTGGGTCAATCTTTAGAATTTGCATTCAAAGAGTTGATGGCCAAAAATGTCATTACTTTGCCGCCTCAACGAAATTATGAACCCAGTGTAAAGCCTCCATCATGGAATGAGGCATACTATTGTGATTATCATCGATGTAAAGGTCATCACACAAATAACTATCAAGCCTTGAATAATACTATTCAAGACTTAATCGACAATGAAATCATTATAATAGAAGGACATCAACAATCCAACGCAGACCACCAAGCATTTTGCAACCCTTTGCCCAACTATCAAAAGGGTGAGTCTTCTAAAAAAAATGTGAATCATATCAATGATGATCATATAATCAACCATCTCTACACAGACGACGAACGGGTAAATGTCATTAAAGTCAACAAGAAGGTGGAATATAGAGAATTCAATGAAACAACAAGGCGCAAGATAAAGTTGTCTTAAAAGGTGCCTCTTCAAAATCTACTGAACCCCCACCTCAACATCAATATGATTTGGTCAACCAACTTTGGAAAACCCCCGCTCAAATTTCTATCTTGGAACTATTGAAGATTTCCCCAACCCATAAGGAAATTCTCAAAAAGGCCCTCTTTGAAACAAATGTATCCACTGATTTGGATGTGAACCAATTTCAAACCATGGTAGGACACTTTTCCTCACCCACTTGCCTCTCATTCTCTGAAAAGGATGATGTTTCCATAACTCATCCCCACAATTCATCATTGTACTTAGAAGTCATGGTTCACAAGTTTCATGTTAGACGAGTTCTAATAGATGGAGGTGTTGGTTTGAACATCTGTACCATGAAGTTGGTTAAGGATTTCGGATTTTCTGAAGACTCCAATGATTTCAGAAGAAAGATTACCATAAAAGCTTATGATGATGAAGAAAGAGCATCCAAGGGTCTAATCATGCTGTCAATCAAAGTGGGTCCGGTTATCAAAAATACTTTCTGTCAAGTATTGGACCGTGATCTTGCATACAACATCTTGTTGGGTCATCCTTGGATCCATGAAATGCAAGCTATCCCATCAACCTATCATCAATGTCTTAAGTTTCCTTATGATGGACAGGAAATCATGATACCAGCTAATAATTCAAATATTCAAACTTGTGCCAACATAAAGGCCAGTCAAGATACTTTGGTTCCTAACAATCGAGAAGCTCATGCTAGTACTTCTCTAAAGATTGACACACAAATCAGTCAATTAACCAATAGTTTTGACAAGAAATTGAAATTCAAGGACCATGGAGTTGGAGAGTACTCTCTTTGTCTTGCCAATTTACCTACATCACCTCAATCACATGGACAACCGTCTATCATGGAACATCAAATATCAGCAGCATCAACATCAAAGCAACTACCAACAGAGCCAATCACAAAGTTTAATGGACAATTCATCAAAGAAAAACTCCCCATGAAAGATCCTAAGGATATATAAATTATAAACTAGCTCTATAAAGATGAAGATGAAGCAATTTTTAATGTCAAATTACCCATAGACAAATATGGAAAAGGGTACTCAATCATGCAGAAGATGAGCTATGATAAAGGTCCTATCGGAAAAAGGAAAGCAGTAGTTGAACTTATTCACCTCCACAGACTTACTGCAAAAGAGAAAAATGGATTGGGTTATGATACTCACTCCAAAGAAAGCACATCCTAACAACTGCATGGCACTATCTTCACATTGCAAGAAGGCTTAGATTCACGAGAAGCATATTTGGCAATAGTTCAGAACTTTGTGGATAACAATTCAGATACAGACTCTGCTGAATATGAATGGCACACCATTCACAATGATGAGTTATGGAGGGTCAAAGAGGTTGATGTAATACACCAGTACGCCCCAACTCTAATTGAAGGTCAAGGTTCAGGGACCCAAACACATGAATTTGAACCACAAAGTCACCATGAATCTAGTGATGTTGAGTCGGATCTAAACAAACAAGACTATCATGAGGACAATATCATCATTCATCCACCTCATACCTCGGATCCTACGGACCACTCCATTATGACCATAACCATAGCTGATTTCACACAACCTGACGATCCTCTATCTTTGATTCATCCTGATCTCATTGATTGGGATTCAACTAAACCTATCAATATACCTATGTTTCCAAGTGACGAAGCTATCATAAACATCCTTTCTGCAGATGATACAAATGATTGTTCCACCAGCGATTTTTGACATAGAGTTTTTGATTAGGAGAGTGTCAAGTCTCCTAGCTGCAAAAGTAAAAACAAAAAAGAATGATCTAATGGTGAAAACCAGAATCTGGCAGTATTAGATCAAACAAAAGATAAAATAAAGAGCATATTGGATGGTGAAAACCTCTTTGAGGCACCAAACGATGGGAATCTTGACACTCTCCCGGAGCACTACCATGAGCGATCGCCTATTTTGATTTAACCTACAAATGCTGTCAATCTTGAAACTTCTAACAAACCAAGAATTTTGCAGTTAGTTGCATCGATGATAGAGAAAGAAATACCAGAGTTCATGGAAATCCTAAAATCAAATCAAGTCAACTTTGCATGGTCTTACGCTAACATGCCTGGTCTTGATTCAGATCTTATCATGCATCACTTGTCCATCAAACTAGGGGCCAAACCAATGAGACAAAAACTCAAAAAGATGCACCCTCATGTTGCATTATTGGTTAAGGAAGAACTAAGAAAACTCCTTGATGTGGGTTTCATAAGACCAATCGACTATGCAGAATGGATCTCCAACATTGTTCTTGTATCCAAGCTAGATAAAACTGTGAGAGTATGTACAGATCTCAGAGATCTTAATAAAGCATGTCCTAAGGATGACTTCCCACTACCTAACATCGACACTATAGTCGATCTGACAACTGGCCATGCCATGTATTCATTAATGGATGGTTTTTCTAGCTACAACCAAATCAAGATTGCACCTGAAGACCAGGAGAAAACAAGTTTCACATGTCCATGGGGAACTTATTGTTGGAACATCATGCCTTTCGGTCTAAAGAATGCTAGGGCTACTTACCAAAGACACATGACTACAATATTTCATGACATGATGCATATCTTCATGGAAGATTATGTAGATGACATATTGGCAAAATCATACACCAAAGAAGGACATCTTGAAATATTGTCCAAAATATTTGCAAGATTAGAGAAATTCAAAGTTCGCCTCAACCCCAAGAAATGTGTTTTTGGGGTCAAATCTGGAAAACTCTTGGGGTACATTGTTTCAGAAAAAGGAATTGAAGTAGATCCTGTGAAAGTATAGGCAATTATGAAAATGCCTCCACCAAGGAACATCAGTCAGTTGAGATCACTACAAGGATGACTACAGTGTATACGAAGGTTCATTGCACAATTGGCTGACAAAAGTTTACCTTTCACACATCTACTGCATAAGAATGTTCCTTTCAAGTGGGATGAAAAATGCGAATTGGCTTTTCAACAAATAAAGCAGTATTTAATGACTCCACCAGTTCTCATACCACCAAATCCAGACAAACCACTAATCTTATACATTACCACAATAGAGACATCTCTGGGGGCACTGCTAGCGCAAGAAGAATCTACAAGAAAAGAACATGCAATCTACTACATCAGCAAAACACTAACAAGTCATGAGCTCAACTACACTTCTATCGAGAAGGCTTGTCTGGCAGTAGTCTTTGCTTCATAGAAATTTTGGCATTAGATGTTAACTCATACAATCAATCTGGTTGCAAAGATTGATCCACTAAAGTATTTGTTAAGTAAAGCATCATTGAAAGGAAGGTTAGCCAAGTGGGTAATGATTCTGAGTGAGTTTGACATACATTATGTTGATTGCAAGGCAATCAAAGGACAAGTTATCACTGATCAACTAGCTGAAGTACCACTGCAAGCAGACCATCCCCTACACATTGAATTTCTAGATGCTGATGTCTTTACTACAGAATATAAACAACCATGGTCCTTATATTTTGATGGTTCTTTCACTCAACATGGATCGGGCGCAGGCATACTTTTCATCACCCTTCAAGGACACACCATTCCTCGATCATATAGGTTGATGTTTCCATGCACCAACAACATAACCGAATATGAAGCATTGATCACTGGGCTTAAAATAGCACTAAAATGGAGGATTATAGAACTACATGTATATGGCGACTCACAGCTAGTCATTAATCAAATCAATAATGATTATCAGACCAAAGATGACAAACTGCTACCATATAAAAAGATGGTGGATGACTTCAAGAAGTATTTTGTGAACATTCAATTCACACAAATTCCAAGACTTGACAACAAAGCAGTTGATGCCATGGCTATGATTGCGTCATTGCTACAACTCCCAGAAAATCAGACTCACTATGAATTTCTAGTGGAACAATCATTTACACCTACCTATGACACGCCCGAAAGCCAAATTATTTTCCACTTGGTAGGATTTGATTCACCTTGGTACGGAAAAATTTATGCCTACCTTAAAGATGATATCTTACCACCTAATTTATCCCATAACCAAAAATGCAATTTTATCTGCCAATCCACTCGTTACACTCTTATCGCTGACACCCTTTATCGTCATGGTCTTGATGTTACTCTACTTTGATGTCTTGAACGTGATGAATCTGACAAAGATTTACAAGAAGTTCATGGTGGCATTTGTGGTACTCATTCGAGTGGACTAACCTTATCTAAGAAATTGATCAAAATGAGTTATTACTGGCCTACAATGGAAAGGGAATCATTCACTTTTGTGAAAACATTCTCAAAATGTTAGATTCATGGGAATCTCATTCATGCTCCTGCACAGGTACTTCAACCATTCACGCCAACCTGGCCATTTTCTCAATGGGGGCTAGATCTAGTGGGCAAGATTCATCCTTCTTCATCGAACAGACATAAGTTCATCATCACAGCTACAAAGTATTTTACCAAATGGATTGAGGCAATACCTCTTACTAAAGTTACCAGAAAACAAATATCATCATTCATACTCAACTATATTATTTGTCGGTATGGCATTCCCAACTCCATTATTATAGATAATGGACGTCCATTCAAAAATCAGGATGTTGATGAACTTTGTGAGAGATTTCACATTCAACATAGATATTCAACACCTTACTATCCACAAGGGAATGGCCAAGCCAAGGCCTCAAATAAAACAATATTGAAAATCTTGAAGAAGACTGTAAATGATTCAGGGAAGGATTGGCACGTTCAACTCAATCATGCCTTGTGGGCCTACAGAACCAGTATCTGCACGCCAACAGGAGCAAAGCCATTTGCTTTTGTCTATGGAGTAGAAGCCATATTACCTTTAGAAGTTGAGATTCCCTCACTCAGGGTATCATTGAAAGGTCTTACAATGGATGATGAATACATAGTTTCCCGACTCCAAGAACTAGAACTCCTAGATGAGAAGAGACAAAGAGCAATAGATCATTTGAAAGCATATCAACAGATGATGTCTCGTAGCTATAATCACAAAGTAGATCCACGTACCTTTCAAGTGGGTGATCTTGTTCTGAAAGAAAACCCACACAATCAGCAAGACAGAGAGAAGAAAGGAAAGTTTGAACCCAATTGGCTAGGTCCTTACGTGGTTATCGCAGCCTATGGTTTAGGAGCCTACAAGTTATCGACACTAGAAGGGGGTCTATTTGACGAACCTATCAATAGCATGCACCTAAAAAATTATTATGTCTAAAAGTGGTTATCAAACATCGAAAAAAGTCCTAAAGAAATACAAAAAAAATAGAAAAAGTCCTGAAGAAATACAAAAAATCAGAAAAAGTCCTAAAGAAATACAAAAAAATCAGAAAATGTTCTTGAAGAAATCCAAAACAGTGGAAAAAGTTCTGAAAAAATGGTTACCCTGGTGAAAACTTGGCAAACAAGCACCTCGGTAGCAAAAAAAAATGTCATAGGGTGAAAACCTGGCGATAGGTAGTCTATTAACAAGAAAAATGCAATAAAAACAAATAGTGAAAATCTGGCAAATAGACGCTATTTGTAGCTCTCCATCTATTAATTCATGTTTTGCACTTAACTTTTCAGCCTTCGTTTTCATACATCTTTCCCATCATCTTAGGGCCACACCAGCATCATGCTATCATCAATTTCCTCAAGTGATAATTTCTTATCATGGCTTGATTTATTATACATATTCATTTCAGCAAGTTGTGTCAATACCAAGGGAAAACATTGGCATACTAGGGGCAATCGACTTTTAGGTTTTACCGAAACAGTGGGACAATGATATCAAAGCCAATTATGTGAAACCAAACAACCAAATCAAACCGTATGGATAAACATCCAATCATTGATCCATATCACAGTAGTTTTCAATTGTGTACCTTATCATAACTCATATATGGATGATCTATAATCTAAAAATGTTTGGAATAATAGTATTTCATTTTTTTTTAACAATGGTTGTTTAATTTTTGATATCTCTCTAGAGCACACTCGATGATGTACTGAACTAGAGTGGCAAGGAAAGAGGATGATTTTTCTTTGTCTGTTGTATTGAGGTTAATTATCCATCTATTACAAGTATGTTGCAAGACATGATTTCCAAAGTTTATCATTGACGACAGTTTCAAATTTCCATCAGAAGGTGGTTAGTCTTTGTCTGTTCACGCAAGAAATGCTCATGTCATCTCGGTTCAATTATACCTAGATGCTTGTGTTCGCTTGCTATATCAAAAATCATGAAAGTTGTACTTAGGTCATCATTGGTGCTAATTTCCCATCTGATGCTTGTACATACTTCCAAAATTTTAAAACACTCTATGATGATTCAAGAAGGCTATCAAAATGGCTCAACAAAATGGTTGGTTTCATGTAATTGCATTTCATTTTATGTCATTGTACATAACTGCATATTGGATTTGCATCAAGATTTTTTGAAAGGCCAATGGTTGTCATGTTTCTTTGGACTATTTGTGGAGGACAATGCGGACATTTGTTTCATTATCATTTCATTCATTTTCATTATTATTTATCATTTTCATTCATTTTCATTATCCTTATCATTCATTACATTTATCATTATCATTCATTTTCATTATCCTTATCATTCATTACATTTATCATTCATTATCATTATCATTCCATTATCATTTCATTCATTATCATTCTCATTTCATCATCTCATTATCATTATCATTTATTGTATCATCATTCATTTCCTTTATATCATATTATTTATCATTCATTTCATTATCATTATCATCTCATTATTTTGTTATCATTATCATTCATTTTAGTATCATTATCATATCATCTCATTTCACTACTATCATCATTCTTATCATTATATTTTCATATTATTTCATTGTCATTTTCATTCCGTTATCATTCATTATTTTTAATTTTTCATTTATTCATTCATTCTTATTACAAATCATTATATTTCATCACATGTCATTTTATCATACATCACCTCAATAATCATATCAGTATTCATATCATTTTACATCATATCATATCCTTTTATCACACAAATTCATAATGCAT
>VDFB02391817.1:0-14255 GCA_007258455.2 Sequoia sempervirens | reverse complement strand
AGCTTAAGATAGCCTTAAGTCAAATCGGCCTTGAATAGTGTATGTGATAGATGACTTTATTCGAAGTACTGAATGAGAACTCTTTGATCAAAGTTGTGCAATGTACGAGACGCCACTTAGTTGTGTGACTTTTAAGACTACATTGTCAGTTCACTGTGATCTAGTATTACATGCTAGTTCAAAATTGTGGGATTACAAGTTCTAGTTATGTAGGACATGACACTATGCTCAGTTGGTTGTCGTTATCGGTTACTTTACCAATCTCTTCATCGAAGGGAAGGGCCATCTATCGAATGATAGATGTGCAGGGAACTACATTATGAGTCCGTGGCTGGCGGAAAAACGCCTGAGTGATGCTTCTCCTCCACAACAGGCGACAGAAGAACCAAGATTTGAAACGGAAGATCCTAGACCGTCTTATAGCTATTTGTTTTAAAGCTCATTGGAGTTATGTATGTAATTGTATGTATTTTTGTATTGAAGTAACTTGTAAAGTTATTGTAACGAGTTGGAATCTTTATTGTAAGTTGTTATGGAATCTTGTTCATATATTATCAATAAAAGAAAGAAATTTTTTTATTGCAACGACTTGTTACCTAATTTACTTACACTTATGGTGTAAATTTAGAAATTTTTACTGCAATGAAGAGTCGGCACCTTACAACCACAAAAAACAACCTCTTAAAATTACAGATCTTAGATTATGATTGCTTGAGGGAAAGCAATTTTAGGCGGGGTGGATTGTCATGTCCCCAAAATTGTAACACATTGAAGTGTAAATAAATGAGAAAATATATATATATAAGCAATTATAATTATCAAGATAATATTATAATTATAAATATAAGTAATAACCATTTAAATATTAACATCCTAAATATTATTATAACTGTAAACATTGACAATTTTATTAATTATTGTAATATATAAATATATTACAATTTTATATTGATAATTTAAAAGAAACTAATATAAATAATATTAGTACTTATAAATATCATAATAAAGATAATATTTACAAGGAAACAATATAAAACAATATTCATAAAAATCTATCAAAAATATTTAAATAAAATATACTAACAGCAAATAATCCTAAATCGATCCCTATACTAATAATTCCTAATGACAATGATTCCTAAGATGTAGTCAGCGATTCCTAAATGCAACGTTCACTTACCAAATGAGGCGATTCAATGAAGGGTCTAAGACAGCAGTTATATAAGAAGACACGTCCCCCAACAAAAGGTGCCATTTGGGCTATTAAAAGGAGATAGCTCCAAACAGAAAGGCATGGGAAGAGTGAGGAAAAATAACAATTAAGGGATCAAAGGCAATAAGGAAAGAGAAACAAAATATTATAATCAACAAACCAATGAAACTCAGCCTGAATTACTAACTGAAATCAAAGATTGAGGAAAGTGATCACAAGGGACTTAGAAAGGAAGGAATGTAATATGATTTGAAAAGCAGATTGAGAATAAGGAAATAAGGATCAGCTACTATTAGAGGTCTATTTGATTTAAAATATTATTAACAGAAATATATTGGGAAGTAAGTCTAAATATATGTATGAATATATATATATATGTGTGTGTGTGTGTGTATAAAATATATATCTATACATATATATATTCATGCAAAGGTAATTATTGTAAATCAATTAGGAATAATAATATACATATAGATCTTTATATAGGATATATATAGACACATATATTATATACAATTATGTAATAATGATGCTTGCAGCACCTATTGAACCTTATAAGTAAACATGGTTCTTTAATATGAATAGGAATAATAGATTTCTATTTGCTTGATCTATACTAACGATATCGTTCGAGTGACAAGAAAAAATCGATTAAAGGAGAGGAAGATATAGGTCAGCAGCACAAAGGAAACCACTACACTCCAACACAATAGAATCATTGTCATCAAACACACATATATAGTATTGTTTTACTTATGTATACACAGTGCTTGTGGATAATAAGATATTTTAGTAGATGATCTTGTGATTGAATATGTGATATGCTAGATTGTTTGAAAACCTACCAGGAGGAAGGGCTCCAGGAAAGTGGGTGTGTGCCTGGGGCAGTGTTCCATGGGGATGCATCCTGCCCTCCCCCAAAAAAAATAAAAATTCAGCTGTCTCCAATCTCGACATTGGCAGTAATGACAATACCACCTGCTAAGCTGTTTTGCACTGTCTTGTGGAAGATTTTCCACTGTCTCCTACCTGAAACCTGTCTCCAATGGCTTCCTCTTGAGCTTGGTGATTGTCCACACTCTACTCCAACTCTTCTCAAAGAGTTCTTACTCTGTGCTTTACCTTTTGCATTTCACCTTCTTGAATGTGACGTTTTTCAAGGACTTAGAAAGATCTAAGTGCCAACATCTTCATCTGGTGAGAACTGATTGCAGGGGAGTTGAAGGTACTGTCTCCATCCATTTCAGATCTATTTGTATACATTTTGGTGGTTCTTTAGCTTCCACTTCACCCGATTCCAAAATCTTACCTAGAAGAGGCCTAATACTCATTAGCCCTTACCAGTCCCTTTTTCTCTTTTCCTGCCCTTACTTCCCAAAGGACTTGACAACCTAATTGTATTTTCTGACACCCTTTCAAGGTTTTTAAATCTTCCATGGGGTTCAAGCTTCTAACAGTACCGTACATGCCATTCCTAGGTTCATGGAGGATTAGGGCTTAAAAGCCTATTAGCTAGGGTTTTAAGAAACTCCGACTATTTCCTTACACTATCAGATTGTTCAAACCCCAAATATTTTTAACAAGTCAAAATATGACTAAGACTTTTAGAAATATGTACTGGTACGGTACTGTACCTTCTACCCTACCGAGTTCTTTTTTTTTTTTACCCAAACTCCTAACCGGGTGACTGTATCTCGCCTAGGGTCTGATGTTGTCACTTCTTGATTGGCTCTTTACATCACCTAATGCTAAATATTTACAAGAACGTGGCTCCCTTTCCATATTCCACTGATCACAGGAAATTCCCGTAGACAGAGCTTATGGGGGAGCCATAAGAGTTCAACCTAAATGCTGATCAAAACCAGAAAATTGTCTACAAACTTAAATAAAAGCTACAAAGCACTAAAGTAACTCAAGGTCTCTTATTTACAGTGACTTTTACACTCAATACCATTCAACAAATGCAAAGTAAGCAGTGAGAAAATTGTATATACAGTGGTTGTTACCAACTGTTCTCAAGAACTATGTGAAACTCAGGAAACACAGATTTCAACTATCCCAAACAATACCAAATTCACCTACCATGCACGTGTTCTAAAACAAGGAACTATCTACAAGATAAAAGATGTTATAACATGCTCAGAGAACTCTGATCTAATGCTAGAACGGTGCATAAAGCTTAAAACATCACAATGTCAGAAAACACAAAGGGTTTTCAAAAACAGAGAATATCTACATCTGCCAACTGTTTCTCATTTCTTACTCACACTAACTGATTACAACAATCTTTTTATCTTACTACGAGTCTCTTACAACCACTTTTGATCTCATTTGCATAGTTTAAGGGCAGTGGCTAGAGGTTCTTTCCTGATTTCAAGGGATTTAATGGAATTGCATGCAACCTAACAATGTTGCTATGCAATTTGCATTATTCTTGCAACTCTTCCCATCTTCCTATACTTTAGGATTAGGATCTCTACTCCTTTAGTCTGAGCTAACAACCCTTAATTAACCTTTAGCAACTCCAAACATGGAGGAAGTGACATTAACACTTTGATAGAATTTAAACTATTATGTCCTAAATTTGATAAAAACAACATTTAATGCTAAATGATGAACTATTGAAGATATTAGTCCTAATGACAAACTCTTCACCCACAAATGCAAGACCAACAAAGTCCAAAACAAAGATAAAGAAGTCCTGATTTGGCCAAGATCAGGTACAAGCCAAAATTATGCACACTAAGTTTGGATTTGGCCAAGGTGCTCCTGCACTGCATATCGAGACTTAGGGACGGCTGAGAAACATCCCCCCGTCGTCCTCCCACTGCCGCTAGGACTTGGGAAACTCCGAGGAAACAACGGGGATGCTTGGACGTTCCTGGATGTCTCAGGGACTCCCAGCGGTCCCTCAAGCATCTCGGAGACGCCCAGGCGTCCCGCACATTGGAACGTCCAATTTTTTTTTTTTAATTTCTTTTGATTTTATTGAAATTTGAGCATGGGGCTGAACCCTAAAGGCTTGTTGGACCCATCTAAAAGCCTCTAAACTAAATAAAACACTCTCATTGTTCATTTTTTTGCTCACATATGCCATTTGATGCTTTTCAACAGCTAGGTGAAGGAGAGGAAAACCAGTGAGAAGAGTGAGTGAAAGAGTGAGTTCGAGGTGCTGCAAGTGCAAGAGGGGTGAGAAGGAGAAAGAAGAAGAGGAGAAGCATTCTACACCAACTTTGAAGGATTTTTCAAGCACAAGGTAGGTTTTGATGACTGTTTTCTGAAGTTTTTTCTTTTTTTTTTCCTTTTCTTTCTAGGTTTTAGATATATTTTGAAAATGTAGCTCGATGTTGAATCTACAATGGGCATTGAATGAACATTAACATAATATATAGATGAAATATAGTCTATGAAATTATGACAAAAAATTAATCATAATTTCATATAGACATGGCCAAAATGTATATCTTACATTTTATTTCAAGGCTCATTGTTTTTTTTTTTCATCTTTCCATCAAGATTCAACATGAAATTTCAAAATTTTATTTTCAAATTTGTTAAACTAGGTTGAAACTAGGCACTTATAGAATTTATTTGTTTATTGCAGTGTCACAATGAGCTCTCATGACATGAGTGAGGATGAGGTTCATTCACATAGTGATATTGATCCTGATTATGCTCTTGAGGCTGAGGCGAGTGACCATGGGGTTGAGCGTGAAGCCCAAACTAGTTCCATGGCAAATGAAGCAAGTATTTTAGAGTGCCCTTCTACAGTATTGGTAGAGTATGCTAAGGGTCCTTTTGATCGCAAATCCCCTCTCAAACAATTTGCAACAAAAATACTAAGTAGGCAAGGTGCAACATCTGGTGGCACAAGGAGGTGGAAGTGCAACTTTTGTGGTGAGGAGTGGTTTGGGAGCATCACTAGAGTTAATGCACACCTTTTCATTAGAGGAAAAGGTGTGGAGATATGTGAATTTTTGACAAGACAGGAAAACATCGAATACAAAGTTGAAATAAGTAAGTTATGTGGTGTTCTTGATGATATCCTAGGTGCACCTATGCTTGCTACTTTGCTTCATAGGACACATCTTCAACATATCTAGCTACAGAGATCCAACCATACTTTGCAAACAAGAGTAGGAGGGACACCAGGTTCTTCCAGTGCCTATGCAGGAGAGGGGAGGGGGAAACGAAAATTGCAAAGTCAAACTCAAAGTAACCCCATAGCAGATTTGTTTAATGCGCAACTCAAGGATGACATAGATGATGCCATTGGCAAGTTCTTCTTTGCCAATGGCATCCCATTTCGTGTTGCCCGATCTCATTATAAGGAGATGATATCGATGGTGGCAAGGGGAGGACCGTCATATGTGCCACTAGGTGAGACGAAATTGAGGACCCCGATCTTGGATAAGAACTATTCTAAGATCACTTTGTTGATGGAGAAGATGGAGGAGTGTTGGGTTAAGAAAGGATGCAACATAGTCATGGATGGGTGGATGGACATTAGCCATCGTCCACTCATTAATATCATGGTTACATGTACTAAGAGCCCATATTTTCTTAAGGAAGTTGATTGTTTAGGGCATCACAAAGATGCTGATTTTCAGTTTGAGGTCCTCAAGAAGGCTATTGAGGAGGTTGGGCCACCAAATGTGGTCCAAGTAGTGACAGATGTTGCACATGTGTGCAAAGCTGCAAGGAGACTTGTTGATGCTACTTATAGGCATATTTGGTGCACTCCATGTTGTGTGCATGCCATGAACAATGCACTCAAGGACATGGGGAAGATTGATTGGATTAGAGTAGTGCTAAATGATGCGAGAGATGTGCAGATGTTTATTTGTAACCACCACACATTCATGCACTCTTCAGGTCCTTCACTAAGAAGGAGTTCTTGAAACCTACTAATACGAGATATGCTTCCTATTTCATTCTCTTGGAGAGAATGATTGAGTTGCAAGAGGCACTGCAACTCATGGTTATGACAACAAATTGGAATAGGTGGGCCAAGTCTAAGACAGAGTAGGGGAGGAGGGTGAAGGATACGGTGAAGAGCAATGTGTTTTGGGGTGATGCAAAATATATTGTCACCATCATTAAACCTATTTTACAGGTTATCAAGTATGGGGATGCGGATGCACCTAGCCTTGGAGAGGTGTATGAGTGCACCTTCGCTAAGGAGTTCCTGAAATCTACTGATACGAGATATGCTTCTTATTTTGAGTTGCAAGAGGCATTGTAACTCATGGTTACGACAACAAATTGGAATAGGTGGGCCGAGTCTAAGACAGAGTAGGGGAGGAGGGTGAAGGATACAATGAAGAGCGATGTGTTCTAGGGTGATGCAAAATATATTGTCACCATCTTTAAACTTTTTTTCTAGGTTATCAGGTATGGTGATGCGGATGCACCTAGCCTTGGAGAGGTGTATGAGTGCATCGATTCTATGCTTGATCAGGTGAGGGTTGTTGTGCGATAGAGGGACCCCACATTAGCATTCTACCACAAGCACATTCAACCAATCATTCGCAGATGGGAGAAGCTCAAAACTCTCTTGCACATGGCAGCCTATGCACTTAATCCTAAGTGGTACTTGACTAGGCCTAGTAGAGTGACATCGTTATAGGATGTGGAGGTGAAGGCAGGGTTCTTCAGGTGCATTGAGAGGATGTATGATGTTGTAGAGGCCAACACGATTCGCACTGAGTGGACCAAATTTGCCACTCTTAGGGGTTATTCTGATGCAGCCAAGATGGATATGCTAACTATGGCACAAGAGGACCCAATTTTGTGGTGGACTTGCCATGGATCGGGATCTTTGACTACCACTCTAGCCATCCAATTGTTCTCAGGTTTCTAGTTCTTCAGCTACTAAGAGGAATTGGTCTACATATAACTTCATCCACTCTCTTAAGAGGAATAAACTTACCTCTAGGAGAGTAGAGAAGCTTGTGGTTGTACGTAGTGCTTTGTGTCTCATTGACTGCAAAACACTTTTGTACAAAGAGAGTCCAACAGCATGATGGGATGTAGAGCCAGAGGAGCCAGGACAGATTGATGAGGATGCTTCAATTTCGGCTTTAGATACAGGGCTAGTTGGTGTTAGTTTGGTAGAGCTTGACCACGAGGATTCTAGTAGTTCGAGTGATGAGGAGTTTGGGGATGATTAGAGGCCTCCCTTCACTACATTTTTGCATTTTGTACTTATTTTGATATCAATGTATCATGCTACTCATTGTAATCATCTTTATGATATGATATTATGATGTGACATGTAATATTTTTGTTATTCATATAATAGAAATCTCAAATTCGACAATTTCATTTGTCAAATTTTAATATTTTATTTACTTTTAGTCTTTTAGTAATAGTATTCAAGTATTTAAAATGTTAGTATTTGCAATTTTACTAATTTTCCAAAGTTTAATTTGAAATGTTATTCTTAAACATCTTTTTATAACTAGTTATTCAAGTACCATATGTATATCAGCAGTCCCACACCCCCCGCCGTCGTCGTCGTCCCCCCATCGTCCCCTTGTCTCTGAGACACATCCTTGACAGGGGATAGGGACGCGTCTCCGTCAAGAAACTTCATGGAACAGTAGTGCCTAGAGACCCCACTTAAGATCTACTCAATCCAAAGGCAAGGATGGGCCATGGATGAGTGGAAATTCCACTTAAGATCCACCCAATCCTAAGGCATGGATGGGCCATGTATGGGTGGAGGTCCCACTCAAGTCCACCCGGACCAAAGAAGGGAAGGATCATGGAGTGGCCCACTCAAGTCCGCCTGGACCAAAGAAGGGAAGGGCCATGGAGGGGTGGCCCACTCAAGCCCGCTCGGACCAAAGAAGGGAAGGGCCATGGAGTGGTGGTAGGCCTAGACCACTTGTAAGCTCCACTGGCTTCCTCCAGTAGGTGAAGTGTTACTCCTCTTAGCTTATAATAGTTGTAATTATGATTAATCTATAGACATGATGCCATGGTGCTAATGCTAACAAACATATACTTGCATGTTTGAATGTGGTTTCATGTGGTGAATGCAGGTTTCAATCCAAACATTACATCATTAGGGAGCTATTCAGTTGACAAGGTGAAAACCCTAACCCTAGTTTGTGAGAAATTGAACCCATAGGAGAATTCTAGGGAAAATTAGGTTAGGGGACATTATAGACTGTGGGGAGACGATGGTGAGGTGGCAGTGGGGTGGCGGCATTGAAATACATATATTACGTGAAAAAATAGTTATAAAAATATCTATAAGAATTACAAATGAAACTTTGGAAAACTAGTTTTAAGCATTTGAATTTTGAAGTGAACCTTAACTTGACATGACTCCACTTCTTGCTCTTCATTTTTCTCCTCCTCAACCCTCTTGCTCTTCATTCTCACTCTTTCACCTTACACTTGCAGCTTTCACTCTCACGCTCACTATTAGCTTCTTGTTGATTTTTTTTTTGTGAATTGAAATGAGGATAGTAGGCAGTTTTATAGAGTTTGTGGGGTTTGGTTGGGGCCCATAGGCCATTAGGGTTTTGCCTTGGGCACAAAAAATGTTGATTTTTTAAAAAAGATGTGTTTTTTGGTCCTTTGGTCGTAAGAGACGCTTGGGCATCTTTGAGACGGTCTAAAGACAACTAGGAGTCCCCTAGGCATCTTGATGACACCCTGGCGTCCTCAAAGTCCTAGTGGCATCTCGGAGATAGCGACACTAGTGGTGGGATGGTGGTGCTAGGGGTAGGTTGGTGGGGGGACATCCCCACCAAGTCCCCAAGTCTTTGAGACGGGGACGTCTAGGAAACATGGGGTTTTTGGGGTGAGACGTGTCCCCGTGGAACACTATTGCAAGGTATCCCATGGCACAGTCTGCAACATTGAAGTATAATTTTTGTGAGAAGCTAAGGAACAAATATCTATAATTGCTCCCAATTTGTGGTATTACTATTTATGATTGACATTTCCCCATGAAAATTCCTACCACGTCTTGTCTTCGTAGTTCCTCCTTTTGGCACGGAACTATGCAGATTATGTCCTTCATGTGCATTGGCCTACGGCCTTAAGTTCAACATCAGGAAAATGGACAATTTAATGAAGTTCAGTGTACTTGTATTTTACTCTCAAACATAAGCATGTCATATTTCTTTATTTATGTTATTAAAAAGTTCTATATAAAGATCTAAATGGTGTATGGTTCATTTCAATTTCCGTGGACTGTAACAAGAAATTAAACTTTATAACTGTCTACTGGTTTCTATTGAGCCCCTAGAAGAAACTATTCTGTTTGGAAAACACTAATATGGTCTTTGGTCAGTTTAGAAAATAAGTTACTGTGAATGTGTTGTTAACGAGTTTAGAAATTTGTTCCTTACATATTTAGTAAATGCAAAATGCTATATTCACGGATAAATGATAGAATATTTTGCTGCTGATAACTCACATCAACACTTCTGTAGATAGTCCATTAGAACAATAATGGAAATTTGGTTTTACATTAATGTTTGTAGTATTTGCAGACTGCTTATGTTTTCCTAGTTTATTCAATGCCCTTTTCTTCTTTCGAAAATTTCCATGTCTGATCCTTATATAATCCTGTAATAGCAGGGGACAAGCTTAGTTCCTTAAATAGTACAAATAAGGAGATAGATGTTGATATTTTTATATTTCCTTTTAATTGTTGTGTTATTTTCAATGTGTTAACAGACTGGTTCTATTGCACCTGCTAACACAATTGTGTCAGTCCTGAGATGTTTGGAGAAAGCTCCTCGGCTACCATCACTAGACTGGGGTGGTCTTGTTAGGTTTATCATGCGATACAAGAATCGGATTTCTGCTAACCAGTCATCTCTTGTTCCTGACAAGCATTCCTTGCACACTTCAGGAGTACGCGAAGAATGCGTTCATTTTTCATTTGTGCATGCAGATCACATTTCTTCTTTGTTGAACTTCCTCAATGAGCTTTGTGAGATCTCAAGGTTGAAATTGCTTGAACATTCTTTGCAATGTGTCTTGTTACTACATATGGTAGACATGATAAGAATTTTCTCCCAAACTAGAATGCAGAAGTTTTTTGGTGGCATTATGGACTTCTTCAGCAGGCAGTTAATTTTGGAAGTCCTAGACCACGACACAGAGATAGACAGTAGATTAAAAAGTTATTTGAAAATGACCTTCTGGAAGAGTCTTCATAAATGTCTAACAGATATTTCCCTTTCCTCATTGGAGGTTTATTCACAGTCCATAAAGAATTGCATGCAAAGCTTGTTTCAGTTGTTGCCTTCAGTGCCATATAATTTTTCTGAAATGAGAAATACTATTGTTCTAAATGCTGAAGAGGAGTGGTCACAGGCTATTAAGTGCCTTATGGATGCTCCCAAGGAATGGCTTCTAGATATTCTCCAGGTATATCATTTCTTAATGGAATTTGACATATTTGTCTTATCAAAGATTAAGCCATATATTCTCATTAATGGTTCTTGATTGTACGCAGATTGAAGTAAAGGATTCTGAAGATATTGAAAAATACCCAGTTGTGATGAGGAAAGTAATTTTTGCTAAAGCCAGGCTTGTTGCCAATAATGGCATATCGCACTTGGAGCTAGCAAAAGTTCGATCTTATCTCTTGAATGAGAAATCAGATGGTCAGTGCATTTTGTATGAAAAAGTATTAAGTTGTATATTAGTTATTGGATAGCTTATTATATGCAGTAAATTTGTGTTGGTTCTTACTAGTGTTCAACAGGAAATGTTCAGATTCTTGTTTTTGTTTTTGTCAATCAAATTTCAGATAACTGGAGACTGCTCATGGAGGTTGCCATGGCATTGCGCCATTCGACAAATGATGTCAAAAGAAAGTGGCTGCTTGATACAATAGAAACAAGCTGTGTTTCCAAATATCCTTCCACAGTGAGCATGGCAGCCCTCTTCTATGAAGAAACATTAATCATCTTCTTTTCTATTTATTTATTGTTTAGAATTTTTTGTACTGAGTATTATAGTATTGTACAATTGGTATGAAAGCATTGATAGGTTCTGTTCATAGTTTATCTTGATACTTCTTCACCATTGAGATGACATGAACATTTGGATTGAGAATATACAACCTTGACCTAGTTGCATATCACTTGTCTCAGTTGCAAGTGATATTTAATATTTGGTTTCAAGTTTATGTTGCCGTGGTTGAATTAAATTTTGCCTAATTTAAGAATTGCAAAGCCTACCCCAAATCATTCTGAAGAAAAATGAAAAAATGGGGACTATTGGTGTGCAATCGAAATCTCTAAGGGGTTATGTCTCCTGAAAGGGCATTAATAGTGCATCGAGAAGAAAAATATTTGCTTTTTCTTATTTATATTTCTAAATTTTGTAAATTTTCAGTTAGAGGGTGAACAGGACTATTCTTTCATCTATAATTAGAAAAATATGATTAAGAGTTTATCATCAGTTATATTTCTAAGTGTTTTCAGAGATTTTTTATTACACTCAATGGCATGACAAATGGTTGGCATGGTTGGGTTGTTCAGGCATTGAGATTCGTCGGTCTACTTACCAGCAGTTGGTGCCCATATGCTTCATGCCTCACTTTGGATCCTAAGTCGGTATTGCAAGACCTTCCATTCACTTTCTCTTCATTGTTTGATGATGGCAGTTGGAGTCCCATGCTTGGAACTGTTATAAACAAATGGTTAAGTTTAATAGAACGACTCCAAAACTGGCAATCATCTTTGGATGTAACTGCTGTAGAATCCATAGAGAAAGACGAAAAGCAGGTTTCTAGCTTTCTTCTGGAAATTTCAAAACAGACATGCATTGCCCTTAAAGATCGGTTGCCATTTGAAGTTCAGTTTAAGCTTGCCAATATTACTATATCTTAATTGTTATGATTTTCAAAACTCTGGCAGTTGGAGTCCCATGCTTGGTACTGTTATAAACAAATGGTTAAGTTTAATAGAACGACTCCAAAACTGGCAATCATCTTTGGATGTAACTACTGTAGAATCCATAGAGAAAGACGAAAAGCAGGTTTCTAGCTTTCTTCTGGAAATTTCGAAACAGACATGCATTGCCCTTAAAGATCGGTTGCCATTTGAAGTTCAGTTTAAGCTTGCCAATATTACTATATCTTAATTGTTATGATTTTCAAAACTCTTCACAAAGTACATGCGTACAAATTTTAACTCAATTTCATGGCAGTTCAATTAATCAATATTGTTTCAAAAGGTCTCAAAAGCTAACCAAAAAGGACATGATAGTATGAATGATATGGCTCACTTATGGTAGCTGATTAAATGCGTTCTCTTTCACAGAAGTAATTTTAAAATAGTGACATGTATAGTAACCGAAAATGCAAGTGGTTAAATCCGCCAGGTGCCTTGAGATTAATTTAGTTTAGGCATACTGGGAAACTTGTGCATGTGCTTGCATTCATCGTGATGTATTGAAATATACTCATAGTGATGGTGTTTTCCACATCAGTTTATGTATGCAAGGTAAACAAAGCTGGAACATAATAGGTAGGGGAGAGGACCCACTATCTGAGCATGTTTCAATAGTTGTGATAGTAGTTGTTTATATAATGCTCAATATTTTTATCAATATTGGATCAGTAGTTGTGACTTTAAAGTTGTTAGTGTTGATGGTGACTACCCATAATTAAACAAAATGTATTCCTTTGATCTAGAAAGCAACCAATCATGTGATTCCACATCAACGCTCAATAAAACATGCTGTGAATGCACAAGTATTGGTCTCACTTTTTTTTTGGGTCTTTTTGGACACCTTGACAAAAAGCATGCTGATGTGGCATCATATTTGATGATGTGGCCCTGAAACTTTAGTTATAAGCAAGGGACTTGCCAAGTAAGCTGTTGTAAAAAATTGGGAGTGATTTGAAATTTCTACGTAGGATAATTAGAAGCACGAAGTTAGGGTGCACAACTACTGGATCCTCTCCCCTAGTGAACATGTGAGTTTCACTGAAAAGGTACATTTGAGTGAAGTTTTTTTTCTTTTTCAAAGTTAACAAATAGTAAATCTTTATTCACACTGCCACAGGTATTTCAAAATGATCCTTCCTGTTTACAGTTCTCTCCTTGTAGAGTCTGTTGATAATAGATATCAAAACTGTTTTAAATCTGTTGAACTCATTATTTCACAAAATTATATATATACTTTATATGAATCCAACATTTTTTAATTTATAAAAAAAAAATAATTAATTTTTATTTCATATTAAATGGAGTAATAATAATAAAACGATTCAGACATTCATTTCATAAACAAACTCAATCTGAGTCGTGTACACCTAATATCAATCACATGGTTTTCATGTCACGAGTCAAGGAAAGGGTCCTCCAGTATTGACTAATGGAAAGTGTCTATGGCATAAGCCTTTTTTTAAGCATATATTACAATTTCTTAATGACTTCTATAGGTGGTCCCATTAAGATAGCCTTCCGATCTAGATATATGTGTGTTACGTATTTTCGTTTCATCCTAATAGATTTCATGATAATATATTTAGGAATGGATTCTTTATGGGCGTGCCTATTTTAACTTAAAGGGGGTAGGGGTGCTACACATTCGCGTTCCTTTAAGAAAAGATATTTTTTTATGGAAAATAGGTTCATTGAAATTTTTGTGGTTCAATTTTTTTAAAATCAAAGGTACATTGTAATATAAAAATATAAAAAATTCTTTTATGTGGGGATGGTTCAATGTTTTTTTAAATCAAAGGCACATTGTAATATAAAAATAGAAAAATTTCTTTAGGATTTAATATGAATTTTTAATTAGACATTCATGTTCTAAAAGAAAAGATAATTTTTATGGAAAATAGGCTTTTTGAAATTTTCTAATAAGCATGGGAATGGTTCAATTTTTTAAAATCAAAGGCACATTGTAATATAAAAATAGAAAAATGTTTTTAGAATTTAATAGAGTACAAATTTTAATGAATATTAAGATTTTAAATTAAAGAGGGAGAAGAGATTATTAATAAAAAATGAAAGAAAAAAATAGAGTTAGAAGGTTTTAATTGTTT
>VDFB02391816.1:0-14762 GCA_007258455.2 Sequoia sempervirens | reverse complement strand
AAAGCCAAAAGTATCTAAAGATCACAATCAATTTCAAATGTCCTTTTCCATAGGATCAAGGGGGTGGATGGGATTGATGAGGTCTATTAGGAAGGATGCGTCCTATTGAGACCAATGATGGATACTAAACTAAAAGATCAATATGACGTGGGATACTCAAAACTGATTGGATCTGATGATACAAGTGGATCTCATTTGTGAAGAACCAACTAGATAAGGGCATAAATTGATGACACGACACAAGAGATGAGACACAAGACAAAATATTGACACACCCTAAAGACCTAGGGGCTCATGGGTCGAATCAAAGATTAGCCTTGCCTACGTGAAAGTGCAGAGCCCTCATAGTTTGATAAAAGGCTAACGACTAACCATGGATACAAATGGAAAGAGGATGATGGAGACCTTGATGTATGATAAAGATGGGATGGAAAAAAGGAGAAAAGAAGACAATGAATACCAATGATAGATGATAAAGGATCCCCAAGGGAAAATCAAATGATCAACCTTGCCTATGTGAAAGTGCAGGGGCAATTTAGTTCAATAAACGATCAAAGAAAAATGATGGATAAATGATGATGAGATAACCATGATAAGAAGATAAAAATATGGGACCGATACGATGAGTTAGGATAGACATGTTGGATTGGATAGGATGATGGTGACAAAACAAAGCTCATGGATGGGATAGTTATCAAAATCATCAAAAGATGAATTGGGAGGATGATATGATGGAGAGATGAGGGTGAAAAGTAAGAGGAGACTGAAAAAGTGTGCAAAATAAGTAGGAGTGATGATGATGAGATAGATGGAATTGGGTTGCATGGGGAGTAGCCTATAGCTAGATACTAATGAAAAGGGATAATAAGATGGGATGAGGATAAGCAGACATAGATGGGGAGATGAAAAGGATGTTGGGATAGATGGATAGGAAGATAAGGATTGGGAGATGGAAGGGATTGTTGGGATAGATAGGAAGATAAGGATTGTGATATGGGAGGGGTTGCTTGGATGGATAGGAAGATGAAGATGGGAAGATGGAGGGGATGGATGAATGATTTCTCCAAGGACTTATGTCACAAAGGGAGATAAGTGCCCCCACTCTAGATATGTTGTGTCATGAGGGAGGAGGACACAAGACAAGTGGATGGAAAGATAAAGGAGAAAACTAGAGGAGGATAGGATGGGTGACTAAGGAATATGATAGAGCATGGATGAAGGGAATGTATACTAAGAGTTGTCCAAACCATGCATAGATAGGTGCTCCTAGTTTGATCAAGATCACAAGAAGGATGGAGGGATTGGAGATAATTGGGATAAAATGGTATGATGTGTAAGATAGGTTAGATGGGGGAGATGTGTGCATAGCAGGAAGCACAAAAAGAAGCATAACAAGAAGCATTAGCAGATGGAGATGATTCATATCAGGAAGCTACCCCCAAGTGTGGAAAAGGACAGATGGGGTTTATGCATGATGCCTATTTGCTAGGTTTTCATCATGGTACTTGTCCAAGGCGCTTGTTTGCCAATTTTTCACCATTGGAAGAATTATTTCTCTTTTTGTATTTTTATTTTTCTTTTCTTTTTTTACTTTTGAATTTTTTTGGATTTTTAAAAAATTTGACTTTCTTGACTTTTTTGACAAAATGCAGAGGGAGATGGATAAGGATAGGGAGGTAGATGGGTGGATGTGGAAGACATGCGATAAGGATATGGATGAAGGTCTCAAGTATCAAGTTCCATATGAGGTATTAAGAGCCCATGTTTGAAGTGACTATTGGGTGTTGGTACAACCTTTTTAGGATAAGTGGATTATGCAAGAGAATGAATTAGAGAGATTTGATGGAGAAGATATGTGGGATAATGGATGGGATGCTGGAAAAGGTATGGATAGAATGATGGGGTAGGCTTGTGATGGTTGGTGAGTTGAGGACCAACATTGCACATGTGGTGGTCTATGTGAAAGGATAGGAGGATTAGTGGATTGAGAATGTGGGGATAATGGAGGAGATGGGATAGTGAATTTTTGGACATAAGGACCCAAAAAAAATGTAGGAGATGGAGAATGTGTATGATTGGATTTTGGATTAACAACTTTGGATGTTGTTATGGATGCTTCATTTAAAGGAATGGCATCTTTTTTCTTTGGGATTCACATGGTTTTGATTTTTTCTTTGGTGGGCCTTTGTGGCCTATGGATTTGATTTGGATTGTCTTCAACATGTCATTTTAGGGACATGGAGGATAGGGACAAGGGATGGAAACTCTCACCGTTCCATGCTCTGAGTCCTTGCCTTGAGAACTCCTAAGGGATCTTTTGCACCCTGACCTATAAGCCCTATTCCTGATAATAGAACTCCTGGTCTTACTGGCCAACCCTACTATCAATTACAATGCCTTAAACAAGAATTTCTTGGTGCTCTTCCTCTCATGCAATTCCTAGCCCTTAATACTCTTAAAGACTAGCTCAACTCCAAATACTCCCAAATCTTGTTGCAGGGGTGTGAAAAGCTTCCATGGCTTCAAAATCATCTGACTAAGGCTCCTGATCAACCTCCATTCACAAGTTCTCCATCGCTTTCAAGAAAATGTTTTTCTTGGGTTTGAAAGGCTAGTAGCCTTAAGCCCCAATTAGGTCTCTGAAACAGGGGAAAAATGTTGTTTCCTTCTAAACCCACCAAGTAACCTAGTTCTTTGCTTAGGAAATGTGTTTCACATGTCCTCACCTCCAAGATTCTTATGGTTTCAAGATTGCTCAGGCCGTATGGTGTCCAGTCACCAAATTGGTCAAGAAACTAGGGTTTCCTTAGCTTTCTCAGGCTAATTCAAGACTGTCAGAAAGTTCTTCATTCAAATGGATTGTTAAAGACTCTTCCTTGTTACCATGTAGAGCCAAAACACTCCCCTAAATCTTCCAAAAATAATTTCTTAAAAAACTTCACTCCCCTACAAATTATTCATGTTGTCCTCTAGCCTTTCCTAGCCGGGCTCTCACTATCTCGCCTAGGGTAAGGCCTTTCTCTTGACCCCTGCAACCAAAAAAAAACTAACTCCTACCATATTTAAAATCATGGAGGTAGGGCACATTTCCCAAAATTCCGTACAAATTGTACAGTGGGAAGGTGCTCTAAGATTCCATCTTTCCAACACTACTTGATTCAGGCCAGAAAACACATAATACTAAAGTATTTACAAATGCAAGTTAAAAACACACTACAAAATCAAAAGAAAGGCTTCCAAAAATTGTATAAGCTTCACTCTACATACTACACACAGTAAAATGACAGAATCACGCCATTAAAGATCAGTTTCAACACAAAAATATAGGAAAACTGCCTTTTCAACATTGTTTTCTTTAATTTCTGAAAACACAGTCCATACAAAAACTTTTCCAACCCTACACAAAGGTCAAGGCCACATTTAAATATGTATCCCAAACAGTTTAGCTTCTTGGGTCGAGGCTTAGATGACCTAAAAATGCATTTTTTGTAAAACCCAATGTGTTTTCAAGCATTTAGGCAATTTTTACAATTTAGCCAAAATGAAGAGTTTAAACTACATAACTCTTATGAACCTCCTTCCAACTAATAAAAACCATCCCTGGGTCACCACTAATGGTCTACATGACCTTATGAGAAAACCCAATCCAAAAACATCCAGATCAACCAAATGCCAAAAAGGCACAACAAAACAAAACTCACTTCTAAAAGCTCCTAATTACCTAGGTGCTCCTGCACCATTCTCCCCCTCTCAGCTCAAACATGAAAGATTGGAAGGAGAGAGTAAGGACAATTCAATGCCCTGCTTCTTAAAATCAGCTTCATCCACCCAAGTGGCCTCAGATTCAGGCTTGGTCTTCCACTTAATGAGGTGTTACATGTACACCTTGTGTCTTGTGGTCTTCTTCACCCTTGACTCTAATATCTTCTCTACCTGAGGCTTGTCCTGAGTAGGTATGGACAGGTTGCTAATGTCCTTGAAGATTTCCTTGTTTTTCTGGTCCACATCATTGACTGATCCCTTGTACTTGATTAAATCAGCAACATTGAAAACTGGAGAGATGCCCAAATCTGATGGTAATTCCACCTTATATGCATTCTTGCCATATTTGGCTAACACCTTGCATGGACCCATTCTTTTCATTTGTAACTTGGTTGCCATGCCCTTCTGCAATCTAGATTTGTTGAGGTGGACCATAACATAGTCCCCAATTGCAAATTGCACATCTCTCTTTGACAAATCAACTTTTTCCTTTAACTTTTGGGTTGCTACTGTAACTGTTTGCTTGACCTGCTCATGGATCTCTTTCATTGTCTGAGTGAAGTCTTCTGCATGTCCACTCCTATTCTCCTGAGATCCAAGGTCTCTAAGTTCACAAATTCCTCTTGGGTGCATCCCATACACAACCTCAAAAGGACTTTTTCCTGTAGTTCTATTGATACCACAGGTACATTCAAATGGGAAACTTTATCCCCTGTTTGTCCATACTCCTTGGTTAAACATCTTAAAAGATTACCTAACACACTGTTAACCACCTCTATTTGACCATCGGTCTGAGGATGGTATGCTGATCCAAATTACAGATTGGTACCCAATCTGCTCCATAAATTCTTCCAAAAATGGCTCATGAATTTCACATCCCTGTCTGATACAATGCTCAATGGCAATCCATGGATTCTTACAACTTCCCTGAAGAAGAGATGGGCTATGTAACTTGCATCATGTGTATTTTGCAAGGGGATAAAGTGACTCCATCTTGTTAACCTTTCCTACAACTACATAAAATACTGCCAAACCTAGTCTTAGTAGTGTCCTACCACAAAATCCATACTTTAACACACTCACCTCCATAATTACCAGGAATGGGTAAGGTTTATACAAACCGGCATTGCTAGCTCCCCTTTGGCTTTCATGCAAACAACACCTTTGCTCCATATCTTTTTGACATCTCTTTACCAATTTGGGCCAATAATAGAACCTTTTAGTTCTAAAGTCTTATTTATGCCAAAATGTCCACTAAGACTACTATTATGCTTTTCCTGAATCAAATTTTCCCTCATTGACCCTTTTGGAACCTGTAGTTACCCATAAAATAGATTATTTTGCAAAATGTATATTCAACATAGTGACTATGAAAATGATTCATCGGAAGGCATACCTTGTAGGCTTAGAAGTCTTCATCTTCACTATAGAGGTCTTTGAAACTCTCTAATCCAATGCTCTTTAGCTGTATTTCCTGCACTGTCAGCAACCTTCTGCTTAATGCATCTACCACCTTGTTCATTTTCCCTTTCTTGTGCTTGATAGTAAATGTGAATGCTTGGATGTATTCTATCCATTTCAAATGTCTATTACTTAGTTTTTCTTGGGTATTGATATAACTAAGTGCCTAGTTATCAGTAAAAACCACAAACTCTTTGGGCAACAAATATTGCCTCCACTTCCTAAAGGAATTTGCACTAAAGCTATAATTCTAGATCATAGGTGGAGTATTTTTGCTTAGCTGTGAGCTTTTCACTAAAAGAGGCTATACCTTCTTGACTAAGTACTCCTCCTTTCTCCTTGCATCCACACACTCAAGTGAATAACTTATCAAAACTAGGCAGCAAAAGTATAGGTTGGGTTGCTACCTCTTGTTTCAGTTTCTCAAACCCTTTATCAACCTCTTGAGTCCACTTAAACTTTGTTTTCTAACCACCCTTGATTGTATCTAATACTGGTGCACAGATGCCACTAAAGTTCCTTATAAATTTCCTATAAAATTGAGCTAAACCATGAAAACTCCTTACCTTTGTTGTTGTGGTTGGTGTAGGCCAGTTTAGGATGGCTTCCACCTTGCTTGGATCCATCTTCAATGTTCCTTGGGATACTACAAAGCCTAGATACACAAGCTCCTACTTGAAGAACTCACACTTCTCAAGGTTAATTGCCAACTATTCTTCTTGCAGCCTTCTAAGTACCATCTCCACATGCTTCAAATGTTGTTCTGTTGTCTTACTGAAAATCAATATGTCATCAAGATAGACTACTACAAAGATCCCTATGAAAATCCTTCAGCACCTGTTCCATTAGTAATAGGCGTGCTAGGGGAATTTGAGAGGCCAAATGGCATCACTTTCCTCCTTATAACCCATCATTTGTCTTAAAAGTTGTCTTCCACTCATCTCCATCTTTAATCCTGATTTGATGGTAGCCACTCTTGAGGTCCAACTTGGTGTAATATTGTGCTCCTCCAAGGAAATCCATCAAATATTCAATTCTAGGTATTGGGAACCTATACCTAATGGTGATCCTATTAATTGCTCTAGAATCAGTACAAAGTCTCCACTTACCTCCTTTCTTAGTTGCCAAAACCACCGGGACTGCACATGGGCTGATGCTCTTTTGAATTAGACCTTGATTCAACAATTCTTCCACTTGCCTAGCCACCTCTAGGTTCTGATCAGGTGTAAGCTTGTATGCTGCTTTGTTAGGTAATGAGGCTCTAGGTATGAAGTCAATTTGATGACTTATTGCTCTCTTTGGAGGTAAAGTTGCTGGTGTACCATCACTCACTATGCTCTTGTACTTATCAAGTAACCTTTGGACTGCTTCTGGTAAGACTGTCCTTCTAGCCTTTTCCTCCTCTTTAGGCTGCATCATGATCACATACCCTTCATTTCCTTGGTGTAGATCCTTAATGAACTCCTTTCCACTGCTCAACATGATGTTAGGTGTCTTGGACTGCCCTTCATCTTCCTCTAACAGTGACTGCAACTTGAAAATCCTTCCATCCTTTTTAAATGAAATGGTATTCTCCTTCCCATTATAAACAACACTTCTGTCATATTTCCATGGTCTGCCTAGTAGCAGATGGCATGCATCCATGGGTAATACATCACAAACTAGCTTGTCTTTATAGCCTCCAATTGAAAATTCCACTGTTACTTGCTCATTAACCAAAACACTCTGCCCTTTATTTAGCCATGTGACCTTGTAGGGGTTGGTATGAGGTACCTTTTGCAATTTCAGCTTAGTTACTACCTCCTCTAAGATTATATTATCTGTAGAACCAAAATCTACAATGACCTTGCATACTTTACCAAGTATTTTGCACCTTACTCTAAAAAGAGCTCTTCTTTGCTTAGGTTCCTCCTTGACTGGTTGTCTGATCAACACTCTGTTAAACATCAGACTCTCACCAATTTCAGATTCTATATGACTGATCTTAGTTGCCTTAGGACTCATGGTGTCCTCTTGTGCATAGGCCACTCTCTTTTCATTGCTTGAAGAAGAAGCTTTCTCCGGGCATCTATAAGTAGGGTGACCTAGTTGGTTGCAATGGTAACACTTCATGGTGGCAAAGTAAGAGTTACTTTTGCCTGCTCCTCTTCCTCTATTTGAACCTCCTTGAGGTCCTCTTCCTCTATTAAATCCTCCTCTTGAAGTTGTTTCACCTCCATGCTCAGTGAGTTTTGATTCTCCTTGGTTTCTTTGTTCACTACCTCTTCCTTGGTAACCACCACGCTGTCCTCTTTGATCTCTTTGATCTCTGCCTTTGCCTCTACCTTTAGAAGACTAATCTTTCCTCCTCTTAGTCCTCTCTTCAATCTTGATAGCAAACTGATAACATTGATGTACTATCTTGGGACTTAGTAGGGCCATTTCCTCTTGGATATTCCATTTCAAACCATTGAGATACCTAGCCACTTTGAGGCTCTCATCCTCTGTCACATTAGACCTCATACAAAGCTTTTGAAATTCCTCAGTGTAAGTGCTTACATCTTGGTCTTTCTGCCTTAGGCTCTGCCTCTTCTTGTGCAATTGGATCTCATAATCATCTGGCATGTAGGCTTCTTTCACTTTAGCAACCATTCCTTTCCAAGTTGCTATGGGCTGTTTGCCTTCTTTCTCCCTTTCAGTCTGAATGAACTTCCACCATGTCAAGGCTGATCCTCTCAATCTTGACTTAGCAACCTTCACCTTCTGAGCTTCAGTGACTCCATCACACTCAAAGTGATTCTCCATGCCTTCTATCCAGTCCATTACCAAATCAGGTTCCATTTTTCCACTGAACAGTGGTATGCCTTCAAGTGCTTTCCCACTCAAGGCTTTCAATGCCTTCAAGAAAGGCTCCTCCTTCAAAACAGGATCAGGTACAGGGGTCCTATCCTCCTCTGCTATCTCTTCTTCTTTTGGAATTCTTCCCTCTAACTGTGCTATTCTTTCCCTCAATTGCTTGTTGTCTTCTTCTTGCTCTTCAACCATCTTGGCCAATTCTACATTGGTCACCATGGTGGAAGAATCACTTGACTCAATGTCTGACATGCAAGATTTCTTTCCCAAATCTTTCACTGCTCTGATACCAATTTGATAGGGACAGGGTTGGATGGAAACTCTCACTGTTCCATGCTCTGAGTCCTTGCCTTGAGAACTCCTAAGGGATCTTTTGCACCTTGACCTATAAGCCCTATTCCTGATAATAGAACTCCTGGTTTTATTGGCCAACCCTGCTATCAATTACAATGCCTTAACCAAGCATTTCTTGGTGCTCTTCCTCTCATGCAATTCCTATCCCTTAATACTCTTAAAGACTAGCTCAACTCCAAATACTCCCAAATCTTGTTGCAGGGGTGTGAAAAGCTTCCATGGCTTCAAAATCATCTGACTAAGGCTCCTGATCAACCTCCATTCACAAGTTCTCCATCGCTTTCAAGAAAATGCTTTTCTTGGGTTTGAAAGGCTAGTAGCCTTGAGCCCCAATTAGGTCTCCGAAACAAGGGAAAAATGATTTTTCCTTCTAAACCCACCAAGTAACCTGGTTCTTTGCTTAGGAAATGTGTTTCACATGTCCTCACCTCCAAGATTCTTATGGTTTCAAGACTGCTCAGGCCGTATGGTGTCCAGTCACCAAATTGGTCAAGAAACTAGGGTTTCCTTAGCTTTCTCAGGCTGATTCAAGACTGTCAGAAAGTTCTTCATTCAAATGGATTGTTAAAGACTCTTCCTTGTCACCATGCAGAGCCAAGACACTCCCCTAAATCTTCCAAAAATGATTTCTTAAAAAACTTCACTCCCCTGCAAATTATTCATGCTGTCCTCTAGCCTTTCCTAGCCAGGCTCTCACTGTCTCGCCTAGGGTAAGGCCTTTCTCTTGACCCCTGCAACCAAAAACAAACTAACTCCTACCATATTTACAAGCATGGAGGTAGGGCACATTTCCAAAAAGGCCGTACAAATTGTACGGTGGGAAGGTGCTCTAAGCCTCCATCTTTCCAACACTGCTTGATTCAAGCCAGAAAACACAGAATACTAAAGTATTTACAAATGCAAGTTAAAAACACACTACAAAATCAAAAGAAAGGCTTCCAAAAATTTTATAAGCCTCACTCTACATACTACACATAGTAAAATGACAGAATCACACCATTAAAGATCAGCTTCAACACAAAAATACAGGAAAACTGCCTTTTCAACATTGTTTTCTTCAATTTCTAAAAATACAGTCCGTACAAAAACTTTTCCAACCCTGCACAAAGGTCAAGGCCACCTTTAAATATGCCTCCCAAACAGTTTATCTTCTTGTTTCGAGGCTTAGATGACCTAAAAATGCATTTTTGTAAAACCCAATGTGTTTTCAAGCATTTAGGCAATTTTTCCAATTTAGCCAAAATGAAGAGTTTAAACTACATAACTCTTATGAACCTCCTTCCAACTAATCAAAACCATCCCTGGGTCACCACTAATGGTCTACATGACCTTATGAGAAAACCCAATCCAAAAACATCTAGATCAACCAAATGCCAAAAAGGCACAACAAAACAAACTCACTTCTAAAAGCTGTTGATTACCTAGTTGCTCCCCGCACTAGTAAGTATATTTAACACTATTCGAGATTTTGTATGAATGAATGATCGCGTACAACTCAGTTGTTCCAATTTCCGGCAGGAATGAAGCTATCCGGGTTGAAGATTGGTCCCCATAAAATATCCCATCGAGATGGAGATTACACTTCAAAGTGCCTTATACAAAAGTGCTTGTCACTTTAATGTATGTAATGGTCCTGCATAAGGCTAGAAATTTCCCAAATAGTGTGGAGTAATTTAGTTATTTTATATGGAAAAAATCCCGGAAAGCATACATTGGGACGTTGGTGTTACCATGGAAATTTGGTTGAATCCTCATAGAGGACTCTCTCATTCATGGGTATGTGGATTTGATTAGCGTGGACATTGATTAATAGAAGATCCACCGCTGGATATATTTCTTCATGATGAATGGTGGCGCAGCTTAGTTGATTTATGGGCAAGAGGGCTGGCAGTCACTTTGTCCACCATGCAGAGGAAAAATACATGGCAGCTACACACGCCTGTAAAGAAGCAATTTGGTTAAAACATTTGTGTTCTAACATTGGGTTTGATGCAGGGAAAATTACAATTTATAGTGATAGTCAGAGTGCTATTTGTATGGCAAAAAATCCTACTTTCCATGCCAGGATGAAACATATTGATGTGTAGTATCACTTTGTACAAGACATGGTGGAGGATGGAAAGGTCTCTTTAAAAAGAGTGGATACTCTAGAAAATGTTGTAGATGCATTGATGAAACCAGTGAGCATGGACAAATACAGGTGGTGTGCCAGTTTGATGGGCCTTGGTGCCCATGAATTTTAGTAGTTTCGTTATGCTCTGGAGGTGTCAGTAAGATATTCGTCAAGTGGGAGATTGTTGGAAAAAGTGCCTCAAGCTTACTGAAATGGAACTCCTAAAATTTTTAAAATCCATGAGACCTTTGGAATGTCTTATTGATGAGCAACTGTGTTCTAAAGTCTTGAAGGGATTAAATCGGTGTGACCGTGGACTTGTCTTTCCGACGAAAGTCATCGGTATGAATTGAACTATCAAAGAGAGATTCTAAACTTGTTTTATGGTAGACATCTTGCCGAAGGAGATCATTAGGGAGACTCTTGTCGATGGACGTGTCGGGGTGACTTGAACTATTGATCTATCATTTCAATTTTTTTTTGATGGTGTTACTCTTGCCGACGAGTCTGGACATTGGTGTGGCTCCTATTGATGAGGTGATCGAGGTGACTTGGTTTGTCTATGAGACTTTCTAATCTGATGTTGATAGTATTACTCTTGCTGATGGATCTTCTCCTGATGAAAGTCGGTGTGACTCTTGCTAAATATACGTTGTCTTGATGTTCTTTGGGACATTGGGGAGAAATGAACTATTGATATGATATGTCAATTTTTAGTTGATAGCATTGGTCATGTCGATGGTCCTATGGTCAGGAAGACTTCATCAAGTTTGAGCGATAGACCAGTAGAAGGCTATGGAGTGTGTGATGGTCAATGGAGAATTTGGCATTGGTGAGACACATTTTGTTGCCTCACCGATAAGCGATACATTTAAGAATCATTTGAACAAACGACTATCCTATGTGGTTTGTCTTGAACCAATGTGAGAAGCATAATGAAAACTGGTTGGCAGTTGAACTATTGTGATTGTTCTCTTGTGGGAAATAAACATACTGCTGGTTAAAAAAACTATGAACAGTTCATATTGAGAAGGGGGATTGATCCATTAAGCAGAGGATTTTTCTGATTGTGTGAATTTCATTGTATGTTGTAGAAGAGCATTGTAATAGTGATGCTTTGTACAAGTTTGATAAGGGAAATGTTGTTCCTATAAAATTGACATCTAAAAGTGAAGTTTGATCTTTGTATGTAATTCTATTTACTTTAATACAAAGAGGCTTTACTTGGTGTGGTGGGTTTTTTTCCAGTAATGGTTTTCCCACGTAAATTTGGTGTCCAATTATGTACGTGTCTATTTCTATATTTTGTTATTCTTTTCATGTGTATCTTATTGAACTGTAATTACAAAATTTAAAGTCATATCTACAGTCTTCTTTGATTTTTGGCATTAGGAGAGTTTTATTCCATGCCTTAGCTTTCCTTACAGAATTAACTTGGGACCCCCTACAAGGGATGGAGACATGCACAAGTTTCAAGTGTCTTTAGCGAGAATGGTTAAGAGGTCTAAGAAGGAAAAATAGAGTAAATATGAGCTGAAGAAGAAAATCCAATTCTTGACTGAATGTTTGAAATTAGTTTTTGATCTTCCTCCTCAAGCAATTTATCAAGTTGAGTCATCCTCTGATCCCTTGCCCCTAATAGGAAGAGAGGCAATAAGTAAAATGAAAAGCTACAAAAATACCGACAAATCTATCAAGCAATGGAAATCAGATTATCTCTTAATCTCTTAAATATCTCCAAAAAGAAAATTCTTCAAGATCAGAGGTCCAAGAGGAAATTTTCACTAATAAAAAGGAGGAAAGGGTATGGAATCAGTATGTGAATGAAATCAAGGCAATGATAAGATTTGGAATGGAAAATTTATCTCATAACAAATCATACCCAACGTTGTTGATGCTCATTGCGTTATCTAGAACATAATTATGGAATGGAAATTAGAAGTTATAAGGCAAGGCATACAGAAGCTTTAGGAGGTCTCAACTCAATACAATGCAAATGTTTGAGGAGCTTCATAAACATCTTGTTGCTCTCGGATTGCAACTTAATAGGGGAGGAAATGGGAATAATGAGAATACTAAAGCCCCTGAGGATGACTTCTAGAAAATAGTTGATGGAATTTTCAATGCCCAGTCTTTTGATGCTGAACATCTAAGGAGGTTTAGTGAGTTGGACCTTATCCTATCTCAAGCAATAATACTCATGAGGAATTATGACCAGAGAATTGAAGTTGTTTGAGATAACTAGCTGGCATGGAGGTTACACATGGGGAACATAACCATTCCTCATCACAAAGAGCTTCTAGCTATCACAAAGGATCTCCAAGCCTTGCAAAGAAGACTCACCATGTTTGTGGAGTCCGAAAGTGAAGCGCCATTGTCTTAATTTTCAATTTATTTTATTTTTTGAAAAAAATACTTTTAATTCTAGTTAGTTATGAGTAAGAAAAGAAGTGGTTACTTATCCACATTATATATATGTTTATTTAAAAAGAAATGATTCACTCTAGACATCATTGAAAGCCTGATATTATATTGCTACTTTGAATAAAATTTTGCTATGAATTGAAATCTCTAGTTGTCTATGTGCATCTAGTTTATAGAGATATTTGATATTCTTGACTCTATGTGTTTGGGTATATCTTGCTGTTTATACTATTTTTGTGTGAGTGTATGCATCTATCTTTGTAGCAGATTTCATTTTGCAAGTAATATTGGGTTTATATTTCAGTTACTTCACCTTAAGAAAATTGGTCTTTGTGCATTATCTTTATAATTTGTTTCATGCAAACTAGTCTTTGTGCCAGTATCTCTATAATTTTTTCATGCGAATTGGACTTTGTGCTAGTATTTTTATTACTTTTCCTCTACAATAAATACTAGAAATATTTCTTGTATCAGGTTTTTCCTTTATTGCTTTTGTGTTAAAATCATACATGTGTTTATTTAATTTAAGTTAAAATTCATTGTGTATCATATGAGGGAGCTATAACTATGAAATTCAAAGGAAAGTCACAAATGAAATAGTGAACTTTCTAGAGGTGTTGGGAACAATCACACCTTTTTGGGTAAAGAGTCAATATTCCTCAAAGTTCCCACTCTATTAGCCAACAGATTTTTGGTGACTCTAATGGGGAAACAATGGGTTGAGATAATATTTGAGTTTCCTTACCTAGGTTATACATAGTAAACATCGTAAGGTCATACTGGATTTTCAAAGATTCACTAGGGGAGAAAGAAATAGGGGTATTTCAGATTCTAGTTTTGAGTCTTTGCAAAGGAGTGACTTCTCTTACATTATCCCTTCTTGAAGAAGGGTTGAAGCTAGAAGTAGACCTACTTCTCCAACTAGAACACCCCCAAACTATTCGACTTCCCAAGCCTTAGTGTTACATGAAACTATCCTTCTAGTAGTTGTAAACTTCCCTCACAATATGGCTAATCAACCGCTTGTTCCATGGGGGTATATTATTGGTCCCTTGAGTCTAGGAAAAAAATTGGATGACTTACATAAAGGCCTTTGCAAAAATCTACCCAAGTTCAGGTGTGATGGAAAGATTTCACCTAAGGAGAATACCAATTCCTTCTTTGCAGCTTGTCATGTGCTTGGAGTATAGGAAGAAGATGTGGTAGTTAGAATTTTTGTAGAATATTTGGTGGATGTTGCAGTGCAATGGTTTTTCCAACTGCCATGTGGTTCAATCAATAATTGGGTAACTATGATAAGTAATTTTGAAGTCATATTTAAAAGTGCAAATGATGAACTTTATTTGATAGCACAGGTTACATAAATGAAGAAAGAAGAAAGCAAACCTATGAGAGAATTTGTTGCAAAATTTAATAGGTTAGTATCTTGGATTAATGCTACTAAGAGATCTTCTAAAGAGATGAAAAAGTGTTTCTTCATCAATGTACAACACCCATATATTGGTTTACTCTTGAAGAGACAAACAATGAATACTTTGTAGGCCACACATACACTTGCTATTGAATTAGAAGATGATTTTATCACAATTAGGAAGTGGAAAAGAGAGATGCATACAAATAATTCACAACCAACTACTTAATCATATCCTATGATAGAGAGACTGATGAATGACATTATTGCTCCCAAAAGGAAATTACCTAAAAGTAACTAGCCTTATCAAGAATTCTCAAGCAAGGAAAATTACTAGCTAGGAAATAAGACCATTCCCTTGCCTCCAACCCAGTAAAGGTTGGCAATAGAAGCTCCTCCAAGAGA